>JAOTRH010218045.1:0-10625 GCA_034768845.1 Heliamphora exappendiculata
GAAGATGCATTGCTCAAAGGACTAGGGATGGTTCATTTTTTTACTCTTGGTTTACCTACATTTCAGTACTTATGTCTTAATCCAAGATTTATGTTGGTAGATATTATTCATGATCACTTATGTTGCCTGTGGAAGAGGTGAACCTTGAAAGATTATAATATTCATTTGGCAGATAAAATTCCATGTTGAAATTGGAGGAATCTCCATTTCATAACTCTGGTTCAAGGATTTAGAGAAGGTGAAGAAGATTATATAAAAAAAGTTGTGGGGAGACAATGGAAGGAAGATATTCACACGCAGATGGCAACTTATCAGTTAAGTTTCATGATGAATCAGAAAAACAACATAACTGTGATTCTTCTGAAATGTCACTGGTCCCAAGGCCAGGAAGCTTAAATGGACCTTTCATGATGCCCCTTTTACCTGTTCCAAACGTGGAAGTGTTTAACTCGAAGGAGGCTATTGTCGTTACTGGAACAGCAAGAAGATGTGGAACTGGACCAGCTGTTGGAGCTGTGGACATTGGTGTTAGCAAATCTGCATATTTTTTTCGAGTTGCTCTGCCAGGGGTCAGGAAGGTTCCTGGTTTGTTTCTGTCTCTTCCTTAAATTCTTTTCTTTATTTTTGTAGAAGTGTAAGAAAATCTTATATGTTATTTTTGTTTGCTCTTTGCTTACTAGCAAGGCAACACCTTAAAGTTACAGGGTTAGAAAATCCAAAGTCCTTGTTTCTGCAGACAACAGAACTGGGTTAGACTGGTTCTATTTCATCAAAGGATTAGAAGATATGTTGTCTATGCCCAATATGAGGAGTCCAAAGCATAGGGTTACCCCAGTGTTTTTGTATATTCTTGAAGAAATACGTGTATGTCTCTGAAGTATCCATGTATTCGCTATGTTTAGTATGGTCTTCATTTTAGAAAGATTATAGATGGACAAGATGGGTGCATTTCCAAGTGTCCCAGAATTTGGCATTAGTCTGAACAACCATGTACTCCGACACTGGGATTGGGAACAATAGCTTGAAGGGATATTGAACCCGAAGATATGCGGAGGCCAGCGCTGCCATGCCCCATATACCCCCTAGGGTTCAAACCCTAGGGTGTCAATGCTCCCCTCTCCAACTTAACTACCCAAAAAAAAAAAAAAACCCGAAGATGGAATTGAGCAAATAAAACTTGAAAGGGGCAAATTGTAAGAATTTATCAAAAAAATTAAAAGAAATAGGGGCTATAAAAGATTTAAAGGGGCATAAATGAATATAATGGTAAAAAGTGTAGGCATGTTTAGTAATTTAGGAAAAATCATAATTTTTTGTAACTTGATGAGGAGCATGTGCCGCTCCTCGTCCCATGGAGGTTCGGCCACTGACTGGGACCTAATCCTTGTAATGCAACTGCAACCAGTGCATGTAGCAAATAGCAATATGACTCTTACATGCTCTTTTACCTAAGATAGAGCGTTTTTCTTTCTTCCATAGAGTTGCCTAGTCCTAAAAGTTTGGAAACTTAAAAGTAAGATTGCTTGAGGCATTCAAGATGTTTTATACATAATAAGCCTACATGTAAATCAAACAGTTTGTCACCAACAAAATATGGGATTGAGAATGTGATACCGCATTCCACATCGGTAGGAAATAGAAAATAAGTATGGTATATAAAAAAATTTGTGGGCTACTACTAATAACTTGGGCTTAAATATTTTGGGCCGCATTGTTAAGCTTTTTATTCAAGTTATTGGGCCAGTGGTTCATTTGAGTTGCTACAGAGAATGCCTATATACTCATAGAATCATATGCACACCATTCTACGTGGTGTGCAACTGCATGCGATAGAAACCATCTAGACAACATTGTGAGAAGGAATACGAAGCAGCGTAGACATATAGGACCCGTTTGGTAACGTTTATAATTTTTTGTTTTTTATTTACGAAAAATAAAAAAACATGTTTTCGTTTATGTTTATAAAAAACAAAAACGAATACATGTTCGGTAACATAAATGTTTGAAAAGTGGTAATTGGAGGTTACGGATGAATCCAATCAAAATTTGTTTACAAAACAAGTGAAAACACATTTTTTCTGTTTTTTAAAATTTTGTAAATTTTGAAAACTGTTTACAGTTTTTTTGAAAACAAAAATAATAATCAAATATGTCTTCGTTTACAGTTTACAAAAAATTTAAAAATAAAAATAAAAAATAAAAAACATAAACGTTACCAAACGGCACCATAATATTCCATAAAACACGTCTGTCAAATGCATTATCTAGATGAATCAAAGGTGGGTCTAGAGCATGCCTGTGAGTGTGAATGAAACTCTCTTGTTCCTACTGGATACTCTCAGGGTTGCAAATACATTATTCGTTTTTATTGAAAGAAAAGGAATCTATCTTTTCTGCAAAGAGGGTGGTAAGTCATTATATGCTGCATTAATGTTTGTCATGTTCGTATATTAAACGATAAATGGGACTGTCGATTGATAGTTTCTGCATTGTTTGAAATCATGGAGATTACGATTTAGTTCTGCTCAATTTTTGGATGGTCATTGACAACTCTCATAGAAGGACAATCATGGAAATTTTGTCCAGTTTGTGGGCATTTGGTTTTCTAAAAAATTCCGTGAAATCTATAAATAAGATGGTATGAATTAATTTGTCAGATAATATTTTCTTTGTAGGGATGTAGGGGCCATCAATATTTTTCAGATTCAGAGTAGAAGTGCAAAAGTAATGGTATCTGAATTCAGGGTGATAGACCATTGCTTTATGGCACATCATCCATAGTTTGTGTGTGTGTGTGTGTGTGTGTGTGTGTGTGTGTGAGAGAGAGAGAGAGAGAGAGAGAGAGAGAGAGAGAGCATGTGCATCCAGTTAAATGCCTACTTTTCTGGTTTGTAACTATGGCTACTCTTCTGCCTCAATTATCCATTGAGCATATGGTATTGTCTTCTATTTGTCTTCTTGAGTTGAAAAAACAGTACTCGCCTTACATTTAGGATGTTTAATTGTATTTCATTTGATGATCTGATGTGTTGTTCTTCACACTTTGGGTGCTTTCCCTGTGCGCCTCTTGTGTGTTTTCTCCATATTTAAATGACAAATTGATAATGTTTGTTGTAGCTGGTAAGTTCAGATGTGAGATTGAACGTGATGGAAAGGTCCATGTACGAGGTGTGACATCAACCGGTGGAAGAACTGTTTTGAGACATTCTCGCGTTTATGAAATGAAATTTCAGCAACAATGCCCACCTGGACCGTTCACGGTTTCTTTCTCTCTGCCAGGGCCTGTTGATCCAAGGCTTTTTTCACCCAACTTCAGATCTGATGGAATTCTAGAAGCTATCGTCATGAAATACGAGTGATATTATCATGTTAGGGGAGACTGTTAATCCTGTAAACCACAAACTGCAGATAACGGCACTTCTTGTACATGTAACAGAGGGAAATAGGAGGGGTTTTTGGTTGGTTGAGTCCGTAACCCCATTTTGTACGAGGATAACCCAGTTGAGCAGTTGATTGATCTCTTTCTACACCAAATTTTGAAAGAAAAGTTCGGAAGAGATCAACGAATGCCTCAGTATGACATTTGTAATTAGAAACATAATCGTCTTATATGTATACTTTGGTGGTTTCTGTTTTGTCAAATGTATGGCCCACAGTTTATTTTGTTTCAAATCCAAACAGATGTGATTGCGAAGAAGAGAGTTCAGAGTTTTGAACGAATGGTTTTGCTGGTTTGGAATCATGCCGTCCCCTCCCCTCCCCTCCCCATGCGTCCATTAGAACTGACTGCTGCTATGAGGCATCAATTAATGTAACAATTCATAACTACTGTAATTCTCATCATCATCATCTTCTCTACTTATTATTAGTACATTTCGTTCTGTTCATGGATAGATGCGATATCAGGGGATCCACACGCCTTTCCTACCGGACTTGATGTGGGCTACTTTTATTTATTTATTTATTTGGAAAAGTATAAAAGTTCGTTTGATTCTTTTTTGGGTAAATTACATTTTTACCGGCATGGAGTGATTCTCAGTTTGGTCTTTAATGTAATTTTTTCTCACTTTAATTTTTGAAAAATTCTTCGTTTCCCAAATAAATCCAACTGAACACGCTAGTTAAGATATGAGTTCGCTATATTAGAGTTGTATTTTTTGAACTTGTTTTCAGATAAGTTTTATTTACTTTTTAAGTATCTTAAAAGATATTAGTTTAATTTATTAATTACATAAATAATTTTGTCCAATTTTTATAAAGGTGCTTCAAGGAAGTTTGTAGGGTATTTTTGAAAGAAATTATCCAATTAGATCTTGCGCGTTAAATTTTTTATTAATGAATCTTGCACGTTAAAATTTATTTTTTTGAACTTTTAGCTGAAAATTCTTTATAAAAAATTAGTATTTAATTTGAATTTTTAATTTTTTGCCAAATAAAACAAACTAAATTTTTTTTTGCATTTTTAGCAAAAAGTCAAAAATTTATTTGCCAATTATTACCGAACTTTTTTTAAAAATAAAAAACTATTCCAAGCATATTAATGATGCAACTCTTTCTTCAAGTTTTTAGTTTTTGTGCCAAATATTGTATAGATCTTATCCAGTTCCCATTGATTGCAGTACCATTCTTATACAAATTGGATCAAATGTCAAAACAACACCAAAATAACCCTTTAAAATGGATCAACAAAGGTTAAATTGGTCAATTTATGCGGGACAAAAAAATTTACTGTTCATCACAGCACTTGTGCTTTATATATGCAAGTAATTTAACGAGTTTTATAATATGAATGATATGGATCATTAAAACAAAATTAAAGTATACACATAACAATTAGTTAAAATTTACAATACTAAATCTTATCAAGTTTTTGTGGGACCAAACAAAAAAAATTTATGACAAAAATTTCAAAAATCTCACATTTATCTTGATGATCCAAACTATTTATCTTATAGAGTGAATTGAGAAGATCATCCGGGTAAAAATTTAAATTTGTAGGTGGGTCGTCGCCTATTAACATATAACAAGTAATTGAACCGCTCGGATACACCCGAGCTACTCGGATACACCCGATTTACTCGAGTGCAACCTATACCCGAGCTACTTGAGTACACCTGACCCACTCGTGTACAGTGGGTTTAATTGGCAGTCGAGCCACTTGGCTCCCTTTCTCGGGCGAGTAATTCAATCTACATGATTTACACAAATACATCCATTCGAGCCACTCAAGACCCAAGTTACACAACCCTCAACTAGCTCGGGTGCAATACTTCTATTCATGATTCTAGTCGCTCATGACCCGAGCTACTCGGCTCTCCAGCAGCTCGGATATTTTTCCACTTAACTGGTGTCGACTATTCTAGCCCAAATACTCGGGTGATGACACAAACTACTTATTCCACTGGGACCCCCTATAACTCGGCCAACTAATATAACTGTTCATCATGTAGAGGCAGAAGACATTTCATAGCACAGACTATGAAGTGTAGGCCTGACTACGAATGAAGACCTTCCATAGCACAGACTATGAAGCGTAGCCCTGACTACGATAAAGTTTCCATAGCACAGACTATGAAACGTAGCCCTGACTACAATGAAGATCTTCCACAGCACAGACTATGAAGCGTAGCCCTGATTACGAATAAAGATCTTTCATAGCACAGGCTATGAAGCGTAGCCCTGACTACGATGAAGACCTTCCATAGCACAGACTATGAAGCGTAGTCCTGACTACGACAGTAGCCATGACTACTTGCCATGGTACAAACCATGAAGACAGCACAGACTGTATTATTGTCATGGCATAGACCATGAAGACAGCACAGACTGTATTATTACCACGACACGGGTTGTGAAGACAGCGCAGACTGTAATGTAGCTCTGACTATCTAATCATGATGACATAGCACTGACTATGTGGCTCAGTACAGACTGAACAACCAAGATATAGCACAGACTATATGATTATAGATTCCTCTGAGAATCGAAAGACTGTCCCAAAGAAAATGAAGACAATGGCAGTCCAATCGTGCACGGGACGTTGGGAGACATGTGGCTCGGTGGCTAAGGAAATGATTTGTCGAGTTATACGGACCCTCTCACTCGAGTGACCCCCGAGTCACTCGACCCGAGTTGGTCGGGTACTTAACCCAAGCTGGTTGGGTGCCCGTGGAGCTTTTGTTGTCCGACCTAATTGAGTTGGAGTAGAATACTACTTGGCTGATTATCGGATAGAATATGTTGATTCTCCATTATATTCTCTCATGATCCGATTCGATCTCTTGAAAGACTCCTATCCGAACTCCAACATGGCTCCTCTGAGTGCTATAAATAGGAGGGATAATCAGACTTTCGGATCAATCAGATTCTGATAACCAGATACATTATTCATACTGTCAGTACTCCATATTCAATTAGCCTTTTTCCTTCACCCAACCTTGTCTCTCTCCGTTATGTGTTTCTGACTACTTTGTATATTTCACCTCTTCATTATTTTATATTATTTGTCTATTCTAAACGGACCCTACAAGATTAATATGATATTTATAGATAAAGTGTCTTATACAATTTATTTGAATAGTATGTATAATTTTAATAATAAACCGTTTACTTTATTTAAAATAAATCTGCATGAGAAATTTATTTATTAATATCCGTTCAATTTATTTATTTCAAATAAATAATCTTTTCAAAATGTTCTATAATATGAAGTATGAATTATGAAAACAAAATAAAAGTATATCTATAACAATTATACATTAAGTTAAAATTTTAATTTAAAATAGTAAACACTAACGACCAGTGCCGCTAATGAAACGGAACAAAAAGTTGAATCAATAACGTTGTTGACTAAAATGTCCATATATTACCAAATATTAAGAGTTTCTCAACATAGGAATCGATTTTCAAAAATTAGACCAGTAACGTAGTTGATTAAAATGTTCTTATAATAGCAAACCTAAATAGCTACTCAAAAGTTGGACCAATAATATGGTTAATTAAAATATCCCTATATTACCGAACCTGAATAGCTCCTTAACATATGAATTGTTTTTTAAAAGTTGGACCAATGACATAGTTGACTAAAATGTTCTTATATTACCAACTCAAAAGAGCTCCTCAACTCAAGTACCCATTTTTAAAAGTTGAACCAATAAGGTAGTTGACTAAAATATCCTTATATTACCGACTCTGAATAGCTCCTCAACATAGGAACTCATTTTCAAAAGTTGGACTAATAATATAGTTGGTTAAAATGTTCCTATATTACCAAATTTAAAGAGCTCCTCAACACAAGAACTCATTTTTAAAAATTGGACCAATATTCTAATTGTTTAAAATGTTCTTATATTACTGAATCTGAAGAGCTCCTTAACACAAGAACTCATTTTCAAAAATTGAACGAGTAACCTAGTTGACTAAAATGTTCCTATATTACACACTCTAAAGAGCTCGTCAACAACATATACAGGAAGCCATTTTCTTTTTTAAGTTCTAATAGAGGCTTCACGCTTTTTGAAGCGAGGCTAATATTTTAAAAATTAAAAACAACTTATTAATTTTTTTAATTATTAATTTTTTTTTATAATATAAAATATTTTATTAAAAAAATATTTTGCTTAATTTTTGTTAAATTGAGCAATAAAAAATAAATAAAATATTATATTAAAAAATATTTTACATAAAAATGAACCGGGCCTATGTCTCTTTAACCTCGACAACCATAGAACCCATATTTGTATCTCATTCCTGTTTTAGGAAATATGCAAGCAGCCTCACAATTGAAAGGATTTAAGTGTATTTTAATTAAAAATTTAATAATAGTTTATTTATTTTATTTAAAAATAAATATATTTAAATAATTTAATTATTGATATTTGATCACTTTAAATTTTTACATGAATGATTTTCTTAATTAATTATATAAAATAAATTATATAAATTATTAAAATAAATTTAAAGTATATCCATGACGATCACAAGATAGGTGACCATTAAAAGGAAAAACTATAGTTCATCTTGGAGATTGGCTAACCGTATGGATTACAAAAATAAAAATAAAATATTCCATATGGAAAAACTATATATATATAGTAGGATATGATATATAGATGCACATTGGCAAATTGTAGCTCTTACGGATTTTAGTCTCGGCTTAATTCATTTTTTGTTTTGTAAATCTGTGACAAATATTTATTCAAATTATTTATTTAATTCATTGATATTTTCATATTTATTCTTTTGGAGTTATAGTTTTAATATTGCAGGACTATGCAAATGGAGCAGAAAATATCAAAAAATAGCCTGCGGTATCAGACCGCCCGACAGACCACTCGAGCGGTCAATCAAGCGGTCATTTACACCTCTCGGTATTTTGACTCTGCATGAAAAATTATTGGCGAACAGAATTCACCAATCGAGTGGTGAATAGACCGCTCGAGCGGTCCTCGGCGATTCAATCTCTTAATACAGTAGCAGTAACAGTTGAGAGTTTTTTGTTTTTCCTTATAAATAGGTTATTAGGTTTCTTTTGTATGGATGTCTCTATTATTATAACATACATAGCCGTCAGAGAGATTTTCATTAGAGTTAATCAAAGTGCCCATAAATTAGTCTAAAAAAGCTTGATGATTCTTTAGTTTTCGCTCATTCAAGTCTATTATCAAGTCAATCGAAGATTTAACGATCTGTTAGTGTTTGTGGAGTCGCTTGAGAGGATTCTCAAGTGTTGAAGTCTGATATAAGAGTCTGTTAGCATTAAAGTCCGGTGGTGGGTTCCAGTGGCGGTCAAGTACATGAGTTGGTGTACGTGGATTCGGCATGAGTAGGATTTCAAACATTTGGTTGTGGGTGTAACGTCGGTTTGTAAGATTCTCTTGTAACCAACAATTCTATAGTGTTTGATTTCCTAGACCCGGTGTGGTCTCGTGATTTTTACCCGATTTGGAATTTTTCACGTTAAAATCACCGTCTCGTGTGTGATTGATTGATTTAAGCTTTTTGCAACGTTTAGCTTATTTAAGAAAATTAATTAGTGCAAATCAGTCGGTAAATGAGATTTTTCAATTGATATCAAAGCAGGTCACAAAAATATTTTTTTTTTGTAAAATTTTTGGTGTGATCCATTGACTGATTTGCAATAAGTAGATTTTCTTTGAGAAGGTATTTCGACCGGTAGACTACTTCTTCTTGACGACCATAATTACCTCTTTTGAAAAGTTAGGATGAGTGTTTTTTTAAAATCTATTGACGAAAGAGTTTGGCTTTCCATTGTTGAGGGTTACAAGCCACTCACTAGTGTTATTGATGGAAAAATCGTCCCTAAGCCCGTGGCTAAATAGGGCAGAGCTAACTTTGAGGATACCGGCTGGAATAGCAAAGCGATAAATGCTATCTTTAGTGGAGTCACAAAGATGAGTTTCGTAGAATTAGTACGTGTGACTTGGTTAAAGAAGTATGGAATATTCTTCAAATCACTCACGAAGGGATTGACATGATAAAAATATCAAAATTTCAACGTCTCACAACAAATTTTGAGACTCTGCGTAAGAAAGAAGATGAAAGTTTTGATAATTTTTATGCAAAATTAAGTGATATTGTAAATGCCTCGTTTAACCTTGGTGAAAAAATTTCAACTTTTAAAATTGTTCGAAAAATTCTTAGATCTTTACCTGAACGTTTTTAGCAAAAAATCACAGCAATAGAAGAAAGTAAAGACATTAATTCTATTTATGTTGAAGATTTAGTTGGAAACCTGCAAATTTATGAGCTAAATTGTCAAAACAAAAAGATTTCACAAATTCTAGCTTTCTCTTCGGCTCAAGGTTCTACGAGTGACTCGGATGATGATTTAGACTCTGTGATGATGGCTATTTTTGTAAAAAAATTTAAATTTTTTTTAAAATTAAAAAGTCTAATCAAGAGAAAAAATCACAAAAGAGGCACGGTAAAGAAAAAGCCAAAAATATGTCCAATTTTATTAAAAAAAGGGTCAAAATGCCAGATTTCTGAAATTCAAAACTATGAATGCAAAGAATATGGGCATATGACTAAAGAATGCCCAAACCTTCTTGGAAAGAAACAAAAAAGATTCACAGTCACTTGAGATGACGAAAGTGAACCCGACACGAGTGATGAGAATGATCTAGATTATGATGATGATAGCATTTTAGCTTTTGTTGCTTCTTTCAGGGGGAGTTCGTTGAGTTTGAAAAAGAAAATTCTCTAAATGATTCTAAAAAAGAGAAAAGTGAAAAGGATAGTGAGTTCGAGAATGATGAAACTCTTCAACAAGATTATAATAAGCTGTACAATGAGAGTTATTTGTTGACTAAGGACAATGCTAAAATGGTTAAAAAATTCAATTTGTGTGAAAAAGAAAGAAATAGCCTGTTTGAGTTGAATCAGACTAGAATAACCAAACTAACTGAACTTGAAAAAGAAATGAGTGCTTGTATTAATTCTAAGAAAGAGCTTGAATGTAAACTTGCTAAACTAGAAATTGATTGTTTGAATGCTCAAGCTACTTTCAAGAAGTTAAATGTAGATACTGTTGGAATCTGTGAATTTCATTGGCCATTGAAATCCAGATTTCAATAGCTGGATCAATTACAATTGAATTGGCC
>JAOTRH010218056.1:0-10625 GCA_034768845.1 Heliamphora exappendiculata
AAAAATTTATATTAATTTAATTAAATATACTTCTTAAATTTTTCTCATCATAAAAAAATAAAAAAATAAATTTTTTTGCTAAAAATTTAAAATAGACAAAAAGTCAACTTAACAAGTTTTTTGATTTTGTGATTTTTTAAAATATTTTTTGGCCAAAAATTTTTAAAAAATTATATAACATAGAAAAAAGCCAATGTAACATAGTTTTAGCTTTTTATAATTTTTTTTGTTTTTAATAATTTTTTTTTTAATTTTTATCCAAATAGCCATATGTTTTGTACGCATCTCATCACAAAAAAATCAAAAAAACATTAAGTAAAAAAAATATATATATAAATTATAAAAAACAAAAAAAAGTTCCAAAAAAATCTTTTAGGCTTTTTATGGTAAACATAAGTTTAGTATATTTTATCCAAAAATAATATGTTATTTAAATAACACATTATTTTATTAATAAAATACACTAATATATGATTGAATCTTACGTCATTTTACCGACAAAATACGTTAATATCTAATTGAATCTGTAATTTAAGGTGGCAGGTGTATCTATTATCGATATTTGTCTGGGGGGATTGGCGTCCCTGCTGTGTCGGTGTAGGCTAGCGATTATAGCTTTTGTTTTGTTTACTATTTTCGGTTTAGAGGTCGTTCTCTTTCAGTTGAATTTCTATTTTTAATTTAGAATTCCCATTCCACCATCTTCTCCTCCTATTATTAATCAATAATTTTACACTAATTAAATTTATTTATTTAATTATTTTATCAAATACTACGGCAGTTGTGTTTAGCAAAATTAATAATAATTTATAGATTGTAACTTGTAACATAAGTTGTGAGTGTTTAGTAAAAATTATAATTTATAATTAAAATAAAAATAATAATTAAACGTTATAGCAAAAATTATAAATATTTAAAAAAATTTATAATTTATAATTAAAATTAGTAACAAAAAATTAAAAATTACCACCAATAACATTTCCAAACACCCTCAACATGAATTATAAATATTAATACAATGTATCCTATAAACACCATTTATATTCATTACTTGTGAACATATATCATTTGGTAAAATAACTTGGTAAAATAATTTGTCACCGTAGCACTAATGTTTGTTTCTGCTCTTCTATTTATGGGTTTTTCACTTCTACTAATATGTGATATTTATTTTTCCTGCTCTAATTTATTTTTATTTTTTTCTTAATTATATACAAATACATAGATAGAGTTTATATTTAAAATATAATAAAATTCATACGTAACATGATATTATATTTGTTTCTTATTTTTTATCTCCATTTCTTATTTTTCATATTTTTAATTTTAATCACTTATCATCAATTATTTTTTACTTACTTTCTTATATTTATATCTCGCTCGCTTAAAATTTACAAATAATTCCCTATAAATCTTCGCCCTAATTAATCTCGTCTTTGCTTCTTTTTTTTTCTCAACTTTTTCTATCCGGTCTCTTTTCTTTATACTGCATAAATTGGGTTCGAATTGATTAATTAGATACTTTTGCATAAAATTAAATATTTAGTCATGCCCTAATTCCTCCCTTAATTACTCTCTCCAGCTTCAACCCACGGAGTGTGCTGTGCCCCCCAAAGGGCACGATTTTCGAATAATTTTTTATAATTTGATCCATTCATTATGTAGAACTCGTCGAGATTGTTTACAATGTTAAAATTCAAATTCATCCGATATCGGTAACTAAGTGATTGGATATGATCTCCTAATATTATTTTATAAATAAATAAATAAAATAAATAAATTTAAATAAAATATTATTAAACAAATGTTAATCAATCATCTATCTACTGATATCCGTTGAATCTGAATTTTCACAGACTAAACAAGATCGACGAGTTTTACATAATGAACAGATCAGATCATAAAAATATGTTCGAAAATCCTATCCTTTGAGAGCACAACACGAGTGTACTGGTCCTTGGGCGCAGCACGCTCCCCGATCCCTCTAGCTATCAAAGAATCTCTGCTTGAATTCACCGTGGAATCTTATTGCCGGCTAAGCAACTACCACTGCCGGACCTATCTGTTGCCGCTAGTTAGTCCGCATTTTTTATATATTTTAAGTTTTCAATTACAGAGAAATCATGTTAAAGAATTTGAGAATTAGAGAGCATAGAAGATTAAAAACTTGAATAAAATTATTAATGGAGGAATACAAGATAAAAAGTCGTGAAGGGAAAGAACAGAAAAAAATTTCAATGGTCTGTCTTGATTTAGCTTATTATCTTGATTGTGGTCATGTTAATTTCTTAGCCTTTAACTCCATAACTCACAATTCAACTATTTTTCTTTTATTTCTTTGGCTCATTTTCCTGACTTGCCTTATTTATTGTATCTTTGGTTTAGTAGAGGGACTATTTGAAAAGTGTCCAGTTGACTTATGTAGAGGGAGTAGGGGACTATTTGAAAAGTAGAATTGGAATAATAAAGTAACTGAATTGATGTCACATTGAAATTGTTTGGTCTATTGAATGTTGAAAATACTATATATATATTTTTTTATAAATTCACTTACCAAATTAGATGGAACTTATGTGAAGTGAGAATAAATTTTTGGATGAGCATGTTGTGAAAATTTAATCACTTCAACATGCTCTTTTCTTGATAGGGGTTTTAGATTATTTTTTTTAAATTTAAAGTTATGGTATTGATTATTGCATAACTTTTTTAAATGTCTTGCTGATTAAATGCACGCCTCTGTTTTATTTGATACATTTTATTGCAAATGTTTTTTCTAGATGAATTAGAGAACTCATTTTGTTTTTAAATATGTTTTCTTCGTTGGATAGTGGCTATTTTATGGTAGTTTTTTTTTTATATAGCAGTTATGTTTTTGTTCTTTTCTTTGCTATGTATTGAACCACACTTAAATGATGGTAAGATATCTTCTATTTTTCTTTTTACTTTGTAATGTGTTTGAATTTTTTATTTATAAATTTTTTTGACAAATTTCTATTTATATTCTTTTAATCTTTTTTACCTAATTAAGAAATGGAATGAAAAGGTCTAAGGTATTTGATACTTTAATTTCAAGCTTAATTTGCTCTTTTAATCGATTCAAAACCCATGCTTAATTTGCTACTAAATTAATTTGGATTTCATATTATACAATTCTGCTGGAATTTGGTTTATATTTTATGGATTTCAGTCGAGTCCTTTTCATTGAGTTTCTTTTAAATATAAAAGTTGTATCTGTTTCAATTTGAGCTTTTACTGTTGTTTTAAAATTTATTTACAACTAATTTTAAACTTGAGGTTTTATTTACAACTAATTTTAAACTTGAGGTTTGAAATGTATGCATGAGAAATTATGATAGTTTTATTTGAGTTATAACTTTATTGTTGGGATATATATAGAATTTGTGTATATTGTGTTGTTTGGTTTTATTACTGGTTATTTGGTAAACGGTCAAACTATTAGATTATTCGAAAAATTGAGAAAATTTTGCTAATTTTTTTAAAAAGTTTAATATTTAGAATAATTATTTATTTATTTTAATTGATTTATGCTATTGATTTCAAACTAAATGTTTTAAATGTATGTATGAGAAATTAGGATGGTTTTAATTGAGTTGCGGTTTTGTTATTAAATCGAGGCAGAGTCTGTGTATATTATGTTAATTAATTTTATTACAGATTATTTGGTAAACGGTGAAATCATTGGATTATCCAAAAAATATGAGAAATTCTATTAATTTTTTTTTAAAATTTAAAATTTAGAATAATTATCTATGTATTGCACTTTTTTTCCGATGTAGTGATTTTTAGTATGGGTTATTTATAGTAATATGAGATTTTAGAGAAATTATTAAAATATACGAGTAATCTAAAAAAAATGACAATAGTATCTTTAGGTACGGGCAATACCCAGTGTATTTATAGTTTTTATCTGTATTTTCTTATTGACTAAGATTTACTTATATATTTTTAAAAATATCTTAACTTTTTATTCTGCACTTTTAATTTGTTCATAAAAATTTACTTTTAAAATTTACTCGTCCAGATTTATACGGAGTATAAGATTATATAAAAACAAAAATATATATAATAATTTAAAATCACTTTAAGTTATGACTTATTAACTTATTATTTATTTGATTTAAAAATTTAAAGTAATTTAAAATCACTTAAAATCACTTTCACTTTCAGTTAAATAAGTTTTTAATCTTTAATTCACTTTAAAATTATAAAAAATAAGTTTTTTATTTATTTAATTTTAAATTCTTAAAATTAAATAAATAATTTTATAACCGGGCAATCAAACAATACTTAGAAGTCCAACTTTAAATGACAATTAAATGGAACGATAAGCTTTATTCTCTCTCCATATGGGTAAGTGTCCAGGGGCGATGTATCCACTGCGTCAACTTGTTCTCGCACTTTCCTTATCCCATCATAATCTTATCACTAAATTCTGATACAATGCCACGTGTACGGATACCAGCCATCTGTCCAGATTTCGCTTTTGAAAAAGGCAGTAATAGTACGTGACTAAAAACATAATTAAAATGATAAATTACACCGATTTCTTTTAAAATTTTTAATAAAAATAATTTTTTTTTATAATTTTAAAAATATCACTAATTTTTCATTAAATTTAATTTTTATATTAAATTAGTTCAACTGGTAAAATTTTCGTTACACTTAACAGAAATTACCCCTAAAATCACTATAATTACCTAAAATTACCTTTAAAATCACCCCAAAATCACTATTCCAAACCCACTGTCATCCAAAATCATTGCCCCCACTACAAGAAAGTGCACTTTTTACGATTAAAATTTTAATTAACAAAAGTTACAATTTAGTCGTCATATCTATTTAGTAACTAATTTCTTAGTCGCCATTTTAGTCGTTAATAGGTCGCGAAATGTTTTAGCAACCAATTTTTTTTTAGTTGTCAAAAATATCTTTCAACGATTAAAGTATTAGTTGCCTATACATACTTTTCACAACTAAATACAATGATCGTCAGCAATGCTTTAGTTACCATTGGCTATGCCATCCGCGACCATTTGTTTTTAATCGTCAAAATTAATAACGATTAATTAGTTTGGTTGCTAAAAGCATATAAGCGACCAAATGTTTTTGGTCGTCAAAAGTAATAACGACTAATTATTTTGGTTGCTAAAAGTATTTAAGATAAAGACGACTAAAATATTATAGTCATCAAAAGGTATCTTTAGCAACTAACCGTTTTGGTTGCAAAATGTAGTCTTTTAGCAACAAAAAATTATTGGTTACTGATAGTTGACAAACTTTTCACAACTAAAATATTTTAGTCACCAAAATTTTTTTTTAATATATTTTTTATTACGAATGAAATATTTTGAATCACTTCATACATATATATTATGTAGCTGGTATCTTATAATATGTAATCTTTGCAGTAATAATACTAATTCAAACTCATTCTTTCATCCACCTAAATAAAAGATTAATACTCATTTAAAAGAATTTGTTACTCATCCCCTACACACACGCATATATATAACCTGTAATATAACATTTAAATTTAAATTCCAATATTCATTCATCTATATATCCAATGAATAATCATTTAAAGTCATTCTTATTCAAAAGATTACCTGTAATTGTGATATTTGCAAACAAATTCTAATACTCATTCATTCTTACATTCAACTAATAATCACTCAAATTCATTTATTACTCAACACATATATAAAATATTTGAAAATAAATTCCAATATTCATTCATTTATTCATAAATTCAACATGATTGCAAATATGTATCCAAAAAAATACCAAAATAAACATAACATCCAAAGTAAAATTTATCCAAATATGCAAATCAAGACAATCTCTCAAAGGAAAAAAAAAATGCTCAACAAAATCTCCATAATCCAACTGCATTAAAGACCATCGCTTACCTGTAAAAGTATAAAAGTAAATCGTGGTTATTTATGAGATATAACTATAAAGAAAAAAAAATTATAAAAATTAATATTGTAAAGTTTATCATGTTATTAATTCTAAATATCTAAGTATCTATTTGTGCATTGTAATCATGTATCGTTTGTTTTAACTAAAAATGAATATATACTTATAGTTACTAAAAAAACATAAATACTAATAAATTTACCAAAGATTAGAACCATGATCAACCATCAACGAGGTGGAGGACCTTGTAGGAGTTGCGTCAAGATACTCTGAAGCTTATCGATTTGTCTCTGTTGTGCTTTTCGCTGAGCCTGTTGCTCCTCGCGCTCTCTCTGCTGCTCCTCGCGCTCTCTTTGTTGCTCCTCACGGAGTGCGTCCATCTCACATTTAAGTCTTTGTACCTCAACTTCATGTGATCATAACTCAACATCAGATTTAGAAGAAGAGGAAGAAGGCTTTGGCCCAACCCCAAATCCTCTTAGGTACTCCTTTTTCTCCCCAAGCACTATTCTCGAAATGGCCTCTTAGGTCATCGGCACTCTAGACTGGGAATCCTCATCTCGCACTCTCAACATCTCTGCCCGTTATTGTTAAAAATAATAATAATAATAATAAGTTACACTTTTTAATTACTACGAAAATGATTAATATAATTGTGTAGTTATTGAATACTTCCATGTAGCACAACACATTCAGGATTGATCTACTCTTTTGTCCTCTTTGACTTATGTGATTTTTCATAAAAATCACAAAAATCAAACAACTCGCCTCCGTTTGCATATGCCTATAAGTTACAATTTAAAATAGAATATGATCTTTAAAAAGTACCAAAAATAATATTTTCATTTACGACTTGTATACATTATTTAAAAGTTAAAACATATTCTACCTCAGTAAACAATGCCGCAAGAAATGACCAAGACCCAATAATATGATTATAAGGCAGCTTTTTCCTATTGTTCTTACTATCATCTTCATACCATTGGCTTCTTAGCATTCAGTGCATGAGGTTGATGCACGGGAATAGGTTCCCCATGATAAAGCCAAGTTCTATAAGAAAGCGATATTCCTCTTCGAATCAAATGAATTCTAACAACTTTGCTACTATGCTTTTCGTCATTCAAGCAATCGACACACGGACATCATATCTTATCTTTTGATCCAATATTTTTCATTGTAAATTCAATAAATGCTTTCACCCCTTTTTTATATTGCATACTTGTTAATCTATATTTTATCGTCATCCAACTCTTGTCCATTATTTATCACTTGAGTCACCCATTATTTATATACATATAAAAATAAAAGGTTAGATTTACTAAAGATGTTGCTAACATGCTATTTTAAAATAGTTATATGTAATTGATTCTAGATTTTAAAGTTGTGCATATAAATGGAAACTAAGAAAAAAAAATAACATATGAGATGACATTATGTGAGGAATCAGAGTATTAAATCTTCCACTGTGTGGATCAGGGTCATAAGCATTTATAGGTGCTTGATTTTGAATATATTTAAAGATGTGTACTATTTTTAAATTTGTTCATTGTTAAATTTGTTGAATAAATTACTTATATAAAAATTCAAGATTGAATATTAAAAACTATGTAATTATATTACATTAGATTAAAAAAATAATAATAATAATTTAAAAATAATAATTAAATTAGCCCTCAAAAACAAATTATCCACCCCACGTTCGGGACTTTCATAAACATAACATATACAAGCCCAAAACTCTAAGGTCCGCTTATACATGTCTGTTTTAAAAGAAACTTGTGAAAAAGGCAATACAGAGATGGTCTATGACAGAAGATTGAAACTTTAGATTCATAAATTAAAAATACAGAGATGGTCTATGAACATAAGATTATTAATATTTTAACAAAAATAAATAAATTAAAACGAAGTCTTGACCTCAACAATAAGAAGCAATATAGAAAAGTGTAAGAAAAACCTGATTTAGTGATTGTGAGATGTGAGAGGCGAGCACCGGCGGCAGCTGCTTTGAAAGTTTATGGTTTCTGTTGTGTGGCAGCTGTGGTTTCCCTGAAGCTCTCAATTCTTGAATAATGATTTTGAATTAGGGTTTTAGTCTTTACGTATTCCGCCGTGCAAATCAACGTATCCTATTTTTATTTGGCAGCAATTCCATTAGGCGTGGAATTGAGTTCCATTATTTTAGATTTTGTTAATTTAAAGAAGATCATTTAAGGCAAAAATTTATATTTATAATTTAAAATAAAGTATATTTTAATTTAAATTATAAGATTTATATTTATATTTTCATAATTTTAAATTTTTATGATAATAATTTTTAATTTTACCCTTTTATATATAAAATTAAACAAATTCCAACCCAACAATTATACTCTAACTCGGGTTATTTCTTAGGTGGCTTATTTGGTTTTTTTAGTGACTGTTTTGCTAACCAAACGAACTTTTGACTTTTTATCTTAAAGTTGCTTAAAGTAAAAAAGGTAGTTTAATGCTAGGTTGCTAAACGAACACTTAGTTTGGGAATATTTTTCCTACTACTAATTTTAATATATTTTTATAACACTCACTACTGCAATGAATTGAAAACTTATACATAAATATGAATGTTTGTACTTAAGAGGATAATAATTAAATAAGAGTGTACACTGAAATGTCCCAAACTTTTTGTGATAAAAAATTCTCAATCCCAACTCTTATATGTTTATTTTATTTTATGCTAATTTTTTTTATAGATTTTACTTGTATTTTTATCACAATTTTTTAAAAAGATGAGGTATTTTTAAATAAGTGTGATCATTAGATAATATTATAGTGTAATCTTTTTTGAAATAAAAAAAATATTATTACTCAAAAATTAATAAAAAACCTCACAATAAAAAATAAAAATATTTAAAAAGTTATGCAATTAACACGTATTTTGTTGCAAAATAGTTCTACACTCATTCTTTCTATTAATTCAATTTTTATCAACAAATTATATGCATTTTACAAAGAAAAAAATTATTGATGCCAAACATTCAGTGATCAATCACACTTTTAGTCGCCGAAAGTAATAGTTTCGCGGCCACTAATAACTTAGTCGCCAATTAAAACGTTTTTCGCAACAAGAATTTTGTCGCCAAAAAACCTTTCAGGCATTTGGCACCATAACAGTTGACGACTAAATCTAAATATGGTCGCCACCAAACCTTTTGCGCGACCAACGTTTTGTTAGTTGCTAAAAGTCATAAGTGCCAAACTTTTTTCCCGTGCTTTTTCCATTTGTGCCAAAACTTTTGGTATCAAAAATTAGAATTGGTTGCAAAAAGTGCCCGTTAGCAAATAACATTGTTTGATCGCCGAAAGGCCTTTTATGCGGTTGGACACTAAACCATTTGGCGACCAAATGTCAAATTGTCGCCATCGAACCTTTTGCGCGACCAACATTTGTTTAGTCGCGACAAGTCATAGGCGCCAAGCATTTTCCCGCGTTTCTTCCTTTGGCGCCAAAACGTTTGGTGACAAAAACTAGAATTAGTTGCCAAAAGTGAGCTGTAGTGACCAAAGTCTTTTGGTCGCCAATTAAAGACTTTTTTTGCGACTAAACCTTAGTCGCCTAAAGGTATTCACCTAATTTTTTTCTCTAGTACCAGACCGTTGGCGACTAAACTTAAATTTGATTGCAATAAGAGTGTTGTTCGCGACCAAACTCAAAATTGTGGTCGTCGATTGTGGTATATTCTGCGACCAACGAAATAATGGTCGCCAATTGTGTTATTTTTCACGACCAAAACAATTACGGTCGCCAATTGTTGTATAGTCCGCGACCAACGAGAATATGGTCGCCAATTGCTCTGTATTCCGTGACCAAATTCAATGTTGGTTGCGAAAATTGGTCCCTAAAAGTGTAATTTCTTGTAGTGTTAAAGGTGCGATCTTATATGGGTCTATATTCTCGGTGAGTTGGATAGCGATATTATTTATATGGCAAATATTAATTATTGACGAAATTCACTTCCAGAAAGATCGGGATTGATGATACCCCATCAAGGATGCTTATAAGTTTTGACTGGGCCAAACCCTGCAGGTGGATTTAATTATTCGGCGGTCAAATAAGTTAAGCGGTAGGGCTTAAGAAATATGAAGCTGCCGATTAAATTAAATTATCAGTAATTAAATTTAATTGGCGGGTATCGAGAATCTTAGCGTGGGGAGAAATGATAAGCATTTAATAACAGGAGCTCAATGCAAGAATGCCTTGAGATTATGAGTCAGAGTACAATTATAATTTTTTAGTGGTGTGAACTGTAATTCAGTATTTTATGAAAATTGTAGAAATCGCTGCGACTTTCCATAATTACAGAAACCGCCCGTAGATATCTGTGTTCCACTGGAAGTCTTACTCATAATTACTCCCCATGTCCCTGTTGTAGCCCTATATATATGCGGGTAGGTTGAACCAGTTTAGATTGATTATATATCATTCTTGATATATTATTTTTGTCTTTCAAGACTTAACAATATATCGGGGTTCTGACGGTACAAGTACTCGGAGGATCGTAACCCACACTACGTTCAAGGATCGCATAAGAGAATACTGTAGAAGATCTGACAGGAGCTTCAACTCGTAATCAAGTCGTAGTTGAAGATTAGATCTACAAGAGTTATTCTTCTAAATTAACTTTGGTTGCACGGGTTTTATTTTG
>JAOTRH010218067.1:0-10625 GCA_034768845.1 Heliamphora exappendiculata
CCTTAATTTATTATAATTTCTGTACTTGTGGATTAATTTTCTGTTATGGATTATACCGGTAATTACTTGTGCTTAATGAAATTTAAAATATAATTTAATTATAAAATTAATTTTAAATAATAAATAATTTTATAATATTAAGAGTAATAATGTATTTAAGAATTTTTAATAATTCCCTCGTTTACTTCTAATATCACTAAAAAAATATCCAAAATTAATTATGTTTTTTGAACTATATGTATGCATATATATTAAAAATATGTTTTTGATGAAAAATAAAGAAAAATTAAATGTAAAGTGAAGTGAAGTGGGAGCAAAAAATTAAAATTTAAATGAAGCGAGAAATAGAGAACAAATTTAAGATAAATGTCATGTAAGACAAATGTCAATATCAACTATTCTCATTTGTAATATATATTTTTTAATATTCCTAACTGAATGTTTATTTTGAACATTAAATAGGAAAACAATATTTTGATAATGTATTAAGAAAATAATTAAATCTTTTGTTGTAGTAAAAATTACAATTTTCTATATTTAAAGAAAAATAAGTGAGAATCACCACCAATTGCTTACAATGATGTTCGAACTGCAACCTTGACTATAAAAAAAAATAGAGTAATAATGTCATTAGGTTATGAAAGATTAGCAATATCACTTGGAAATTGGGTAGATGCTATGTAGCCGAAATATTTTAGTTCACCGATATATTTTTATGAATGAATTTGTTTATTGTATTGAGATTAACGAGTTTGTTATATATATAAAAATTTAAATTGATCGAATATTTGGAACTATTTCATTAGATAGTATTGTGTACAAATAAATGAATGATTATTATAATTTTTAAGTAAAAAGGTTGAACAAATGTTAAATGGTCCCATAATTATAGATATTAGATCAACTCTTCGTTTTATGTGGGGAATAAACTCAACAATCTCTATACAATAAACTAATTTAATTATAAAAATATATTTAAAAATTAATTTATTAAAACCTCACACGCTAAACCCACATTGAATATCCCATTTAGACTTTCATTGAGATTATAATTATTCATACTCAACAAATAAGGTTTGCACATGCTCATATATATACTGTTTTATACATTGTTTTGTCATTTTATATATACTTATCGAAAGACGAAGTTGGCTTGTAATGAGTAAAAAAAAAAGCATAGAGAGAACAAGAGTAAAAAAGAACCATTCGTGTGAAATGATTTTTTCTTACTCTTGTTAGATGTGTAACCTTCGCGTGGAATTATGAAAACACTCGTGGCATTAGTAGTTCTTTAATGACTTAGTTACTTATTTTATTTATTTTTATTTTTTTATAATTTAATTAAACTATTATACATTTACGACTATTACTATTGAAACTGAAACGAGACAAAAACAATTTTCTCGACTAAAATATAAAAACAATTCAAAAGAATATAAAATAATTAAAAATAAATTAATTAATTAATTTTTATGTTATTTATTTTTAATGAACTTTTTTATCGCCGGTCTCTCTTATCAAGTAAAAGATTGAGGAGAGTTTAAAAAAAAGAAAAAAAATAATCAAAAATGATAATTCCAAAGAGGTGCAATCATGTTGGGAGCACTCCCAGAATTGAACTCGAGACCTGTCGCACCCTAAGCTAGAATCATAAAACTATACCAAATGCCCAATTCTGCTACCCTTTATTTATCTTA
This sequence comes from Heliamphora exappendiculata, assembly GCA_034768845.1. NCBI lineage: Eukaryota > Viridiplantae > Streptophyta > Magnoliopsida > Ericales > Sarraceniaceae > Heliamphora > Heliamphora exappendiculata. The sequence continues at coordinate 1,698 of JAOTRH010218067.1, forward strand.
TGATATTTATTTAGGTTAATGATGAATGAAAAGTTCAGTGTTAGGTTATGAAAGACTCATTGTGACTCCTCAAAATCATGGATTTTCTTTACACTTACTTTGGATAAATATAATTATAAGGTATAAGTGAAAGTCTTAGCTCCTGTTTGGCATCTCTCAAAAATTGTTTTTTTTGGTGTATAAAATTACCATCTTTTAAGGTATACCATCTGGCATCTCTAAAAAATGTATTAACTTTTTTTTTTTAATTTCTTTTTTGTTTAAAAAAAACTTATAAACACCCTAAACATTCTATTTTTTTAAAATAAAATAACTATAATATTCTCAATTAAAAAATTAATTCTACTTTCAAAAATAAAAATACATGTCATTATTCCAAATACTAAAATTTCAAAGTAAAAGATAATAGCGCTTAGATAATTTAACAAAAATTCAAAGAACTATTGAGAGTAATTCATGAAGAAGAGGGGGAAAAAAGAACTACTAATGTTTATTTAAATTATAGGTCATATAATATAATATTAAATTAAATTCTGGTTATAGGAGACATTGATATAATTTCTCATGATTTATATTTGGTCTGTGTCTTGTTCTTATTTGTCCTCCCAATTTATTTTTGTTTTTTCAAATAATTGTGAATAAGGTCGCACACGTGAAAAAAAAAAGGCGTTTTACAATTAGTGAAATAATTGAGAAACTAATAGGGTAATAGTGAAATAAGAGAGAAATTAAACTTTGTCCATATTAAATTAGGACCTTGTCTTAAGATATAAAACTTTTGGAACAAGTGGCATAAAGAAACAAATAAGCTTTATAAAGGATTTCACAGCAATTTCAAAGACAGTTAGATAAAGAGAAAATATTTACTAGTTAGTGCTCAAGATAAAAAATAATGCAATGTGTTAAATGAGACAAACAAACACTTCACATACAGCGGCGGAGCTAGAATTTTTGCTTAAAGTGGGTCAAAAATTTAAAATTATATATAATAGATAAACGTATTACTCAAATATAAGAATATATATATAATTAGATTCATAAAAATCAAATAAATCTCGCAAAAATATACAATTACATTGTATATAAAAAATCAACACACAATCAAATACAACCTAGATACATAATCAATTCAGGTTGACACAATTATAAAATAAATAAATAAATAAATAAAAATTTGTTGATTAATGTTTGTTTATATTTGTTTAGATCCACTATTATTTTTGTAGAATGGAAAATATTATTAAAAGAAAACAAAGAAGAGACAAAATTATAATTAAGGGGATAAAATTATAACTAAAGTGAGTAAATTTTATAATTAATAAAATTCTTAAAATATTATAAGATTTCTATAGGGGCATTGGACTCCTCTCGCCTCTTATTAGCTCCAACCACGACTACTATTTTTATGATAGAACCTTCAGTTTTAATTTAAGCATTTCATAGTGGGTAACAGTTCATTTATGAAATTTTAAAAGTTATTCATAAAAAATTGTTAGAACCGCATACAAGTTAAACTATAGACAAATGGAGAGAGAATAGGCGATTACATGTGATTTTTAAAAGAGAAAGAAAGTGAGGAAGATGAAGGTAATTTAGAAATTATAAAAAATTTACATGATTTTAAAATGACGGAATACCAAATAGGTGTTTTTCCTTTATAAGATATTATAGATAACTAGAATTGTTCAAGAAAAATGAAAAAATGAGACAAATAGGATAAACTAAACAACCAACAAGAAAACCATAATTGGTTTATTTTATTCAATTTTCATATTTGCTCACAACATCAAATCAAATGTAAGTTGAGTAAAATTATTAAAGAATTGATTATGGTCTTATTAGCTAATTTGTTATCGTAAATTTTTTATTTTTAGTGAACTTTATTCATTATTTAGTTAAATTATTATATTTTTTAGACTCTTCTTATTAAGATTAGCTAAAAGATAAAAATATTCGATCAAAATATAAAAAAACAGTTCAGAAAAATAAAAAATAAGTCAATAAACCAAATTCTATGAATTTTAAGTTAAAATAAATAAAAATAAACTAATAAATAATATTTACCCAAACAAAGCCATAACATGAACCTGGCTAAATAAGTCCATTTACTTTACATTGTATTTGGATTGTGAATTTTTTGAGAAATTTAACAAAAGTATATAAAATCAAAGGAAAAAAATAAATATATCTTGTAAAATTTTGTCCTTTTTTGACTTTCCAATGCAAATTTGTTATTTGAATTTTTTTTTATATTATATGATTGATGATTATAGACACAAGACACGTAAGTCGTTGTAGAATAGTGGTGAGTATTCCCGTCTAGACACGTAAGTCGTTGTAGAATAGTGGTGAGTATTCCCGTCTATCATTCGGGTGACCCGAGTTTTATCCCTGGCAACGTCAATTTTATGGGAAAACGTATTATTTTTATTTTTACTAATTTTTTTTATTATTTAGTCAAAATATAATATATATTTTTCATTAAGATGAGTTTAAAAAAGTAATTTTTTTATTAAAATACAAAAAAGTTTTAAAAAAATAAAAATAAACTAATATGTCAAATTTTATATTATTTATTTTTGTTAAAATAAATTTTTTTGATCTTTTAATAGAAAGTTCTTACACCTTCAATTAATCTTATGGAGATAATAAAAAAAGTAAAAAAATTTAGTCATCTAATAAAAAAAGTGAGTACAACACAAAATAAGTAAAAAAAAGTTAAATTTTATATATTAATCATGATTTTTTATTTTTCAGTTTTTTTTGTCTTTTTTATCTTTTTTAATTAAACTTTTCTTTTACCATTTAGGATCAATCGGAAGAATTTGAAAAATAAAAGATCTTGATTAATATATATCTATATATATATATATATAGAAAAGTTCATCAAAAATAATAAGTAATATAAAATTTAATTTATTAATTTATTTTGATTTTTTCAAGAAAAATCATATTTTAATAAAAAAAATTTGTACTTTTCAAGTTTGCGCCTCTTGGACTTGAATAAATATAATAATTTGATGACACAATAAAAAAATTCAATAAAAAAATCAATGCTATTTAAATAAGAGTTGAATTTAAATCCAAACACCAGGAGGCATATTTTCCATATGCATGCTTATCTATATTACAAATCACAAAGGACTCATGTAACTAACAGTTATATACTTTGCACATCTTTCGTTGTTAGATCTCTTCTCCAGATTAGAGGTGTTTGACAAAAATTTTTATTATTAATTTTAATTATATATTATAAATTTTTTAAATATTTATAATTTTTATTGTAATTTATAATTATTTTTTATTATTTTTTAGTTATAAAATATAATTTTAATCAAATATTCATAATTTTACCTATAAATTATAATCTACAAATTACTAAATTTAACAATATTAAATACCACCGTTATTTGCTCTAATGATTTTTTCTTTTCTCTCACTTTGACTTGGATTTCTCTCACAACAATCTCTTGTACTTTTTTTCTTCTTCTCACAACAAATTCATATTTTTTTTCACAGCCTTCTTCTCTCTTCAATTGGATAATAGTTTAGAAATGAAAACAATTGTAGGCAAAGTAAATTAATTTTACTTTTATTTTTATTATTTTTGTATTTATTTTTTTTATCTTCATAAATTAACAAATTAACAAAATTATTTTTAATTGAACACTTTAAAATTGGCCAATTAACTAATTTTTAAATTATTAATATTATTTTATATTTTACTCTTAAATTACTAAAATAAAATAATACAGTGCCTTAATTCGCAAGTAATAACTAGTTCATTTACAAATGGTGGCGGTACATCTTGAACTAAAACTAGGATTATTGTAGAGTGTGACCAAATTTGTATAACTGTACATATATTTTTCTCTATTCAATAATAAAAAAAAATTAAATTAAAGTGCTAATCAAAAAATATATATTTACTCGTAATATAAAATTTAAACTTATAATTGACCATGATGACTTTTCATATGTTAGAAAAGAGACATGATATTTTTATTTAAAATACTGCTAAACATGTATCTCGATCGCGTGCAATGCAAAAGTAGGATAGATTTTCCTTGTATATTTTTAAAAAATGAGTAAAAAAAATAAAAAGAGTGAAAATAATACTTAAGGAGTGACGAAATTGCAAGAAACTAAATTATGTAGGAATCATAATCAAATTTTAGAAAAGTTCACTGAGGCAGTGGAGTCAAAATAATAATTAGACCAGAGAGAAATTGATTATTTTTATTTGTAGTAGGGTCCCTCCCCGAAACTCACTGGACTTCATACTAAGTGGGTTTTCTTTGTTTACTTGTTTAACAAAAGCGATTAAGCCAATAACCAAATGATCTTATATCATTTGTTAGAATTTTAAAGCATAAATCATTAAAATAAGATCAAGTTGGGCTGCAAAAAAACTCACGTATATTACGAACCACACAAATTAAATAAAAAATAAAAATTACAAGAAAAACACAAAAAAATACATAATTCGACGGACTGTCTACTTTTATAGAACGAGAAGAAATAATCCACTTTTAACTAATAAGGATTTCAAAACACACTCTCTACACCCTCTATGGCCTTAACTTAGGCCTCTCTAATCACATTTTGTCTTATTTTTTTCGTGTTTTAGAATTTTTAGTACTTAAACTCTCTTTTATATAGACATAAAACTAGATTAAATCATATAACGGTCGAAATCCTAGTCGCCTCAATAATATGATGTCTCACTGCGGACTACTCGAGTGATCTGAAATCTACTCAAGCAAATTCTCCTAAACTGACTGCCTAAAAATACAAACCACAATCCCAGCATTCAAAACTACCGAATAATTACTGGTACTCACTTATTCCGAATATCAATCCTTGTTTTACAGCTTATACGCTGCCTTGAAGAGCTAACTACAACTAATGAAGAATTTGAGGGCCATGGACAAGGGCGCAAGGTACACAAAAAAGCTATAGCAGCTATATCATGGGGAATTTATATATAGAAAAATGTTACCTACTTAAAGAAATTTGTTAAGAATTTTGTTTTAAATTTAAAATAAATAATTTAAGTTTAACTATAATTATGTGAATTATATTATAATTGAATTTGAACTATTAATTTGTAAATTTTAAATTAATTTTTTGAGTACGTAATATTACTGCTTGTGTGTATGTGTGTGTGTTGCTTTAGCCAATAAAATCTCCCAGTTTGTATGCATCCATCCCAAATAATGAAATCAATATCAATTTGAGGCTATGTTTGGCATGTTCCCAACAAATCTCCTGCCATAAACTTTCAAAGCAATCGACACCAAGCCTTAAGGTCTATTCATGTAATTATTAGTGTATTCGAATTGTTATTATCGTGAATTATTACAATAAAATTTATAGTGTAATTTGTTAGATATAAAATTGTATTTGATTGAGACTTATATGGTGTGGGTCTATTTATTGAAGAAAGGATAAATATGTAATTTTAATCCAAATTAATTCCTTTCTTCTTTATTTTGAGAATAATAAACCCATAAATGAGGTGAGATTACTTTGGTTCCATATTGAGGGATTAAAGTTGGTTATGTGAGATTCATTTTTTTCCAGCAAATAGCTCAACAAAATACTGAACCATGTGAAAGTATTATCATATAATCTAATCCAGATAGTTGCAACAATATTCTAACCAAACATGCTTTTAATAACTCATTTATTAGAATTATAACAAACTCTAAGCACAACGAATCAAGAACAAACTTACGTGAAATACAAGATTTAATTATGTGATTTTTCTAACTAGGGTTACGTTAACGAGTACTGTAATTGTTTAACTATGATGAAAAATGATAATAAGAGTTATATCTTGTCTAGGTTACAAGTTTGTAATAAATATCATTAACTCACAAACGTGTGTGATTCAGTGTACGTACTTATCAAGTTTTACACTACCCACCAAAACGTAAAAGAAAGTAATATTCAATGTACAAAACTCTGCTTACAACAAGTTTATGAGCTCACTTTTTTTTATTTTTTTGAAGAGTCATAATCATGAGTAAACGAGACCTTAAGGACCATTAATTGATTGACCAAAGTGGTCCATATATTCTAGAACAAGATTGGAGGTGGGGCGAGGGCTATAGTAATTCTCTCAACGAAGTCTTGGACGAACCAGCAATCGAGCCTTCAGATCTTAGTATGACCCAAACCCCCCTCCCCAACTAGATCCAGCCTTAACCCTTCCTCTACGTAAAAGACTTGCCTCATCTCTTTTGTGGTTGTCATTTCAGCAGTGCTATTTAATTAGGTTAACTTCCCCTTCATGCAAATGCTGCAAAATGGTGATTTGATTAGTTGGAATATGTGGTTGACTAAGAAAAGTTTATTTGGTCCAATATGAACAAAAAAGTTTTTGAGAATCAGGTCATCTACCCTTTTGTAACTGTGAATAACATTGCTAATTATGCTAATGAAGTTACTAACTCCTTTTGTGTTGACCCCACTTCTTCTTCCAAACACCCTAAATTGGTTAAATGGGCATTCCCAAGCTGACGGATGCTCCCATGGAAATCCTAGTCCTAGCGGTTTTGGAGGCATTCTAACGAAGCAAAGAGGCTATTAGGTCATGGGCTTCTGCGTGCACAAGCCTGGAAGCGAAGTTTTGAAAATTTTACTATGATCTAAAAGTCATCCAAGTGCACGATATAAAAGAAGTAGAAATTGAATCCTATTCACAAGTGACAGTTGACCTTATAAAGAGAGATCTCAACCTAAATTTTTCAATAGAACCCTTGTGATAAAGTGCAAATACATGCTAACTATATAAAACTGCACTATTAGACATATGCCGAGGGAAGAGAATCGAGTAGCAGGTAAGCTTGCCAACATGGGTACAAATCAAAACACTAGGCCTGTAATGCTTATAGCGCCACTGAAAGATATCAAAGAACCCCTCGCAAAGGACCTAGTGGAAACTATGTTAGAGATAAATGGCCCGTTTGGTTAACAATTTTTGAACTAATTTTCACTTTTTATTTTTTGAAAAAGTTAGAAAATATGTTAGGTTTCAATGTTCAGGCATTCTTTTTTCAAAAAAAATGATTACAAAACTTGAGAAGAATAGAAAAAAGTGAGATCCACTAAAACTTGTTTTGAAAATTTTGTAACTCAATTTTGAACAAATTGAAAACACAGTCGTCGTCGTTGTGCCTTCCTTTGAACAAATTGAAGACACATTTGTCGATCATCGTCATCGAGCCAAACCTTCATCATAGTCATCCTCTCAGTCATCCTCGTCGTCGTCGTCAACTCAGTCATCGAGCTAGTCTAAGTAGTTATCGTCGATTCAATCGTCACGCCATGTCTCCTCCTTCTCGTCGCTGTCAAGCCAGTCTCAATCATCGTCGTCGAGCCAGGCCTTGTCATCATCGACTCAATCGTTGAGCCAGACCCTTGATTGGAAGAATCGGAGATTTTGGAAAAGATTAATTTTGGGGCCACATTGATTATTAGAATTTTTAAAAGTAGTACACTAAATGCAATTTTTCTTTTCGAAGTATTATGAATTTGTTTCTCTAATTTATTTTTAAAAAATAATTTTCAAGTTACAATTTTAGAAAAGGCACTACAAGAAAAAAGGTCTTTCGTGACAAAATCTAATGACGAATTTTATTTTTCTCGCTAAAAATGATATTTTAGTGAGAGAATATTAATTTCGTCACTAATACATACCCATTTTGTGACGAAATTTAAATTTTCTCGTAAAAAGTTTGTTAGTTATTAGTGAAGATAATATTTCGTCACAATATGTATTTCTTTTACCACGAAATTTATTTTTTCTCCCAAAAAAGTTCTGAATTATTCATGACGAATATATTTCATCTTAATATATGTCCTTTTATGACGAATATTATATTATTCTCTCCAAATAATTTTTAAATATTTACTACGAAAATAATTTCTCACCAATAATTGGTTATTTTGTGAGAATTACAATTTTTCGTCATAAAAAAATACTTGAGGATAATTTATGGTCACAAATTTTAAAATTTTGGTGCACAATACATAAAATTATAGGCAAATTTTTTATTTTGCCCTAATTCTTTCACACTCGCCCCTTCTCCAGCGATTCCACTTTTCCTAATCAATCGATTTTGTTCCCCTGCTTCATGTTCTTCGTCTTCTACAAGAAAATGCATAATTAGCGACTAAGTTTACCAACGCATAATATTTTTAGTTGAAAAATGTATATTTTTGGCTACGACAAAACAAAACACATTGGCAAAAATTCAAAATTAGTCATTTTTAGCGACACGAAACTCACTCGTTAACAAATAGTATCAAAAAATAATTTGAGCCATTTTTTTTCCCGCCATCAAGATGTAAACTTTTTACCTATGCATTATTTTCTTTTGCTACCGTGTTGAACGTCAGTAAATAAAAAAAAACATTATCGACAAACTCTGTGCATGGATAAAAGTTCGTATATTTTTTTAACCCCGTAAATACTATTAGTTTATTTATTTTTGCCAATATGTTTAACGTTGATAAATAAGAAATTCATTACCAACAAATTATATGCATAAGGAAAAATTATCATACTTTTTAATAACATAAATATTATAAATTTGTACATAAAATTACGTAGTTTTAAGCTTTCAATAAAAGCCCTAATCCTCATTTAAAACTCTTCTATGTTAATAAGTTCTATTCCCACAACAGAGATTCCCACAGGCCACAACAAAGTCTCACAACAGTTTCATTCCCACGGACTCCTCCATTCCAGCGCACATACAGCACGCCGTCGACGCTCCACTGTGCCTTACCCCGTTGCCGCCTCATATTTCCTCGCGCCGTCGCCGCCCCACCTGTAGCCTTGCGTCGTCGTCGCCCCCCCCCCTCCTCGCGCCGGCTCCCCACCTCGCACCGTCGCCGCTCCTCGCGAAGTGTTTG
>JAOTRH010218109.1:0-10623 GCA_034768845.1 Heliamphora exappendiculata
TCCTGTAAATTCTGCTTATTGTAATTATTGAAAGTTAATAAAGATGTATTTTCTGGATCACCGAGCATGTATATTTTATTGAGGCGTTAGATTTCTCCTAACAATCTTAAGAATGAGATTGTTCTCTAACAATTTATAGACGAATATGGCTAAATAAGAAAGAAAATACAATAATTCCAGAGAATAAAATTAAATCAGAATATAATCTAATAATATAATATTCTAACACTCTGTTTTTTTTTCCTTTTCATGTTCAATTTTTTCTTTCAATTCAGGTATTGAATTTTAGATTAATCATTTTGTGGGTTGCTTAACAAACTGAAGATCACCACAAGTCTGGGATTGAAATTAACCAAAGGTATGTTCTTAGAGCTTTTCATGTTCTTAGATCAGTTTGTGGTTTGAAATTAATTTTAAATGTATACATATGGATTTTTATACGTGTGTTTTTATAAAAGCAACTTCTGAATACTATAAATCATAATAAAAAAATCTTAAACTACTTTTATTTTCGGTTTGATTAAGTTCAGAAAAAAAAAATCGTCGTGAGAGAGAGAGAGAGAGAGAGAGAGAAAAAAAAAAAAAAAAGAGAGAAGATTTAGGCGTTTGGACTTTAAAAAAAGAGCCTGGGCCTTTTCTTAAAACTTTTTTATCATTTTATTTTGAATTTTTTTATTCTCTTTTAAGTATGACTTACTTTGTTAAGTATGATCGACTGTTGGGGAATTTACTTTTTAAGACAAAAAAATAAAAATAATTTTTATTCTCTTTATGAAGTTTTTGAAGATTTTAATTTATTTTTTTACAAAATAACTACTCTTACCAAAACTAAGTAAAATAATAATATTTTCATCTAAACATAAGAAAAATGTAAAAGAAAATAATGAAGTCGGAAAATCACATTTTTACCCAAACATGACTACAAAAAATATAAATTTATCAATTCAGTCAAAAATTAGACCTATGGCAATATAAGAGTAACAGTAAAAGTGAATTAAAAAGAATAGATTTTTAGAAAAGGTCAACATTTTATTTTAATTTTTTAATGCAAACCATATAAATATTACAAGCGATTCTTATATTTAATTCTACAGAGTTTTATGTCATTTATTTATGTTAAAAAAATCTTTTACTCCATTTTGTCTTCTTACTAATTTATTTTAAATTATCAAATTTTATAAAAAAAAATTTATTGGGACAATTGTTGACGCACGTGATCATCTCGGTGGTTTCCACGAAATATGAAGGAATTTGGTCGGTGGTTAGCTGTTGATTATGCTATTCGTGCCTTCTCTGTTATCTATATCTTCATTCGATATTGTATTTAAGTGCACTTAGTCTGAATGTTTAGGTTTCCATGACAAAAAATTAAAAAGAATTCCCAACAATCATTCACACCTTCCAGGTACTCTTTACCTTTTTATATCCCTATATTTACCAAACTAATTTGCTTTCCAATTATACTAAGAACATGGGTTTCCATACCATAGTCTTTTTAAATTTTTTACTATTTTTATTTTTTCATAATTAGATTACATTGTTATGTATTTCGTTTAACATTTCATATAAATATTATGTATTATTTTCAATATTATGTTACATGTATTGCCATATATTATTTTTAATATTTTATTTAAAATTTATGTAATCTACATGTAAATTTCTTTACAAGTTAAAATTTAAAAAAAAAAAGTTAAATAATTTTTAATTGTTGCACACGCAACGCATCGTGTGGCCCAACCCCTAGTTTCTTTAAAAATTTCTCAGCAACCGAACAGAGTATCAAGATTGTACTCACATAAGTCAAAGTTCAGAGATGAAACGGCAATGCTCGGCGACTAATCAGCGGTTGGAAAGCCCAAAAAAAATGATAAAAGAGAGTTAAGAAAGTATTATGTTTCAACGTATTACAGAATTTCCAGAAGCTCACAAACGTAAATATAGAATGTAATATGATCACAATGATAGGGGAAGAGAATAGAAGTTGAAGACCACACTTTTCTCTGCCGAGTGCCGACTACATTTATATATTCAAAATAAATTATTTGTGATTGAACTTGTTGAATTTAAAATAAAGAGAGATAAAAAAATTAATTTAAAAAAAAAAGAAAAAAAATTTAAATTTCAAATGAGGAGAGAGAAAAATGCTAGTTATTAGTGAGAGATAATGTAACATGTAAAACACATGTCACATTAATATTATGATCCCTTATAATATATATGGATCCGCTAGAGAGGTGGTTCACCACTACATTACTATATATAGCATTGTGTCTAAGTTAGACTAACTTTAAAAATAAAAAAATAATATAAATAATAATAATAATTAAACGATTGTCTTTTTAATTTTTCATTCCTTTTTTTTATTTGATCAAGATAGAAACAGAATAAATAAATAAAAAATATATATAAGGGCAATGCAGGACAAGAATATATTGAAAATAATTTTTACGTTTTAAGGGAATTATACTAATAAAAATTAATAATTAATAAATTATTAGAATTAAAAATATAAATTTAAAAATAACTAAACGAGTGATAATATAATATTTTTATACTTTAATCTTACTATATTTTTTAAAAATAAATTTTATATATGTATTTGTATTTTATAAAATAAAAAATAGAACGAAAAAATATGAGATAAGAAAAATAAATACTATTTTCAACTCATTTGTTATCACGAACGAAGGAACGAAAAAAACCTTATAGATAACAAGAAAGGAATATGAAAGAGCAAATTAAAGCAGTAGAAATTATCATTCCTACTTTGAGAGCACATGGGTTCATGGGTTCAAGGGTTTGTATTTGGTCGTCCGGTTCACATATATATTTTTTATTCAGAACGGTTTTAAGAGTTTTCGATGATTAAGACATTTGTACCAACTTTTGTAAGGAAAATTTGGATGTTTTTGTTTTTATTTTTGTTCTTAAATATGACCAAAAATTCCGATCATCTACGTTTGGATCCTGAATTTTTCAAATTAGAAAAATAAAAGAAAAAAATAATTACTCATACATATTCATATTCATATTTTATGAGTAAAAAAAATATGATTTTTGACAAATAGATTTTTCATTTGCTTCTCATTTTCTTAAGTTCTGTCCGCAAATTCAAAATTCAAACACAGCATAAAAAGTTCTAAAAGGAAAAAAAAAACTATTTTTTAAAAACAAATGAGCAAATTGGATTCATGTGAATAGATTTTTGTCTTTATTTTTCATTTGTGATGGGTAAGTTTGATTTTAAGATATTGTTCTTCTCCCTCTTAGGTTAAACCGAGCGCTTGGTGAATAATGCTTTTTTTTTTTTAATATCCAATGGTCTGGTTTGATTTTCATTGTTGTGTGAATATGAATTCCTTTTTTTTTATTTTTAGTTAATCTTTTCATTCATTTAATTAAATTATTATAAAAAGATGAATTAAAAAATTTTAAAAAATTAATCAAAATATATACAAAAAAGTTTAGAACAGTAAAAATAAATCAAAATAAATCAAGATGTCAAATTTTAGGTTGCTTATCTTATGTGTTTAGTGAAATACTTTAATTATTGATTTTTTAAAAAAAATTTCCATCAAGACGATCCAAAATATTAATAATTCTTAGCCTAAAAATAAAAAAAAAGTCTAAAAAACAAAAATAAGTAAAAAAATCCAAAATTCATCCCAAGGGGAATAGGGTGATAGGAAATGATGGGGATCAAGTTCCGATCAAAACCACGTGAAGCACACGTGGAAAGCCGTACAGCGTAACAATCCACGTTAGCACAAGCATGTCCCTCGGCATATCCTTATTAGCTCGGGTCATAAACCGAGCTATACGGTAGTATGTTCGAGTTCTAGAGACTTCAAAACGTAAGGCCTGAGCTTAGGGAGAGTTCGGCCTCAACTTCCGAAGACATGGTGTTCGGCTCCATTGTGAGGAATGCTCGACGCTAGCAGCCGAGCAAGATGAGATGCCTGAACCCTGGGCCGACTTAGGTGGTTGACATCGAGGATCATGTCCCGCGATACGCGTATCAGAAAAGTGATAAGATCATAAAAGACCAATTGCAGGTGGGCCTATTCAGGGTTAGGACACCCAATAGGGGTGGCTTAGCCCTAGCCCAAGCTAGACCTGAATACTGATAGACAATTTGATATGACAAAAAGCATTGGCAGAAAAATCTTGCAGAGATATCTAATGATGCCACTGATAAGTCGCTATCAAATCATTAATTGGTATGCATTGATCAGAGAGATGAAGTACAACCCGACCTACTCGGGTCGGGTCGAACTCCACAAACGGGTCAAGTATATTTCTACTTATAAATAGCAAACAATCTGATAATGAAGGGTATGCTATTTTTTACTACTAGCCAAAACTCTGTTAAAATTCTCTTTCAAGTTTTTTTTTTCTCTTAAATTTCTTATCTGACTTGATCGTCGGAGGATCCACTGGTATAAAATCATCGACGGGCATCTCAATCCTGGTATAAAACGGGTCAAGTATATTCATCCCTGACACCTTATCCAGTTTGGACGGGACCGGTAGATCTCAATCCTAATTCTCTACAGGAAATATAATCGTTAGCCCTTGTAATAACTTCATCACGTGGCATTACATTGAATTTGGTTATGGTGAATACCGTGAAAGGAACACGGGATAAAACTCGTCAATTTGTTTTAACCTATTAATCCAATTTAATTCAACTCAATCTAATCCGTTTGAATTATATAAGTAAGTAAGTTGAAGTAAATGAATTGAGTAAAAAAAAATTTAAAAAATAAGTTAATTTCAAATTATATTTTTTCAATTCACCATCAACTTAATCTAACACGTCTAAAGTATATATATTAGTTATCATTTTTTTACATATGAACAAATCTAAATTTCATAGACATGTTTATATTTATATAAATTTTTTATAATTTATAAGGAATAAATTATAATTTTTATAATTTTAATTACTATTTTAATTATATGTTGTGAATATTTTTTTTTAACAAGCATACAATACAAATATTATTATTACATATATTTAATTATGTTATTATTACTATTACTAAATTACTACTATTATTTTTAATTAGTCTTTTACTTGTCATGTTAAATGTGATTTTTTTTATAAAAAATTACAATAAGTTTTTATCTTTGAGAAATAAATTCTAAAAAAAATACTTTTAAAATTTTATAATTTTTTAACTCGCTAAACCGCAATTTGAAACCGTCAAAAAAATTACCCAACCTGTTACTTTTGATAATCAGTAAATTAGCGATGAGTTAAAAAAGTAATCACTCACCAAATATAAATTGATTAAAAAAAATTTTCAACCCGCCCAACTTAATCCTAGCACACCCTTAGAAGACCATAAAAGAAAAGAAAAAAGTTCCAAAAAAAATAAAGTAAAACCCATTTTATCAGTAGGACTATAAAAAGGGTGATTTGGCCACAGGGTGATTTGGCCATAAATCCATCGCAATAAAGTTTTAATATAATAAGGACAAATTTTAATATTTCTTCTTAATAAAATCCATGCGCGCTTGGTGAAACTGCACATTGCCCAAGCTGCCTCTGCTATATAATTTATAACTACAAATTTTAAAATATTATAATTTTTATTTTATAAGTTTAATTTTTATAAAGTTAATATTTTTAAAATTCTAGTATCGAGATTTATCAAATAAAATCTATGATTGATGCTATTTTTTTTTATAAAAAAAGTATAAATAAATTTTAATGTTAATAGAATCTCACTGCAGATAAATATCATTGTCAGTGAAATTTCACAATTGATCAAGATTTCATTGTCGGTCAAAGTTTCAATAGATGTAGCATTTCAATGGCAAATAAATAAATTTGTTTGTTTATTTTTTTACATACCAAAATTGTTACAAAAAATAATAAATAAGTTTCACTGCTAGTAAAATTTCACTATCAGTAAAAATTGTTACTTTTTAAAAAAATTAATTATCAAAGTAATAAATAAAATTAGTGCTAGATGAACAAAATTTACTGATAGTGAAATTACTGTCAATCCAACCAAAAAAAAAAAAAAGAATAGTGCAAGATGAACAAAATTTACTGTCACTAGAATTTTACTAAAACTAAAAAAAACAACCAAAATACTATTTTCCCCAAATTAGTGCAACTAATACATAAATCTCAAAAAATATATAAAATTTCAAAAAAAAAATAGTGCAAACCAAATAAATTTCATAAAAAATTATAAACCGATGGTTTTTATTATCGACAAAGGTTGTAATTACAGTGAAATTTTATTAGATCATTAAAAATTATAGGGTTCATCGAAAAGAAAACAAAATTCAACAATAAGTTTCAAAAAGAGAACATTTGTTGCTACCACTTGTGAATAATAGTAAGCCTGAGATGGTGATACCACAGGGCTAAGCGATCTAACCTAATTTGTGGGATGGATGCTTCAAGTTCAAGATCAAGTACAAGCGTCTACATGAATTATCATAAATTCTGTGAACAATGTAGAAGGGCTCCTCAAATAAAATGTTACCGGCAAATGAACAAACGATGCGTGCGCCTAGAACCAACCTGCGCTGCTAGATCCAACCTGTCAATCCGTATCTTTCAGCAACATTGTACATCACTATGTCGCCCCAAACATGGCCGAAGAGACGCTCCCTTCCTATAGCAAATGTGAGGGCCCATGACGAGAGAAGAACCGCGAACACCGTGAAACCAATTGCCGATCCAAAGACATCTGCAAAAACATGCGGAAAAAATAAGATTTGTTAAAATTGTAGAAGTCAAATGAATAGATATTGTGGATTAATGAGTCAATAAAGATGAGAGCCCTAAGAAAACTGAGGCACTAGGAAGCTGCATGAACTGGTAAGAGGAAAACAAAATAATAATTGAAAATGAAGTTCACTAATGTCAATTAAACAAAAGGAAGGTGGCGTATTAGATTGTACTTGAAACCCAAAAATGATAGGGTTACTCCCTCATTCTTCCAAATTAATTTACCAAATAATGTAATACAAGTACAATCATTGATGCAATGGGTCTCACACATAGTTGTCAACTCGTGTATCAAATTGTGAATCGACTTTTTATTTTTACATATTGTGTATCATATCGTACCGTATCCTGTATAGTAAGTTTTTTAAAATATTTAAAAATGAATAAAAATATAAGTTATAAAACATATAAAAAATATAAATGTTGCAGAAATAGAACAAAAATATATAGTCTACTACAATAAAAATAATTCAAACAGTTCAAGATCAAACATCCCAAAAAAGGAAGGCAAACGCATCCGCATCCAGTTCAAGTTCAGGAACAAAAAAAATCCAAATTTTTAACTAAATGAATTATGGCAAGTTGCAACAGTAAAATGGAATAAAGTAGAGCAAAACCCTAGTGGATTGCTTTATATAATATTGGTAAAGTGGGGTAACTTTTGAGCCTTGAATCATTATGGAAAATGACGGAATGACAGCTGGACAATCGTATCAGTAAAAAAATAAGAACACAAAACAGATTGCAGATTTGGGTAGGGAGAAACAGGTCGTTGCTTTTGGGTCGACACACAATACCACTCGATACACTCCAAGTACATCAAAGCAATCTCCAAAACAGATCATAACAAAATCGAGCCTCGAAATGCACTAAACAATGCAAAAATTATACCTTTTTTTGTGTGTATATTTTGGGTTATTTTCAATATGAGCATTGAGCAATGCCGATTGCCAACAACTTGCGAATAAAAAATTGTGTTAAATTGAACAATACCTATGAGTAGATCTCGAACACAAACATTCGATTTGCATATACAACCACTGATTGCAATAAAAAATGCAAAAAAATAAATAAAAGTTGAGTTTTTTTGATTCGGGTCCGTCGCGACCCAACCCATATCGCACTTGCATGTATCGCCAGTTTGAAAGAAACAGTGAATTGCAATGTCTCGAATGATTCGTTGGCCATATCGATCGATTTTCTATACTGTCCGATACATCTATACGATACGACTCAGGAAGCCTCTAGATTGATATGTATCGCACGATACGTATCGCGTAATGTATCGCACGAGTTTGACAACTATCGTCTCAAATAAATTCTATTTATATTCGATGTTTGTGGACATGCCACATCAAATGGAAGAATAATTTAGTAAAATAAGTTGATCAATGTAGTATTATCATTTGAAGCCATATGCTTTGAATTTCCTAGCACTTTATACATGCGTCACCTGCCATCTTCTCTTTTATAACTTTTTGAATTTTGAACATCATGAGACTAAAAAGCAACATAAAAGAAAAAGGAAGAAAGAAAAGATGTTTCAAGATGAGAACTCCATATTTACACAATTTATATTATTATTAAAAGGGAACGACTATATTATCAATTATACTATTATTAAAAAAGAACACCCCTTTGGGGTGAACTCAAAATTAAAGTGCAAAATCACTCCTTATTTCCCAACAATAAATAACATATTTATATTTTTTAAATGTTAATTCCCTTAGTTTTATTATAATTATATTATTATTATTATTATTATTATTATCCGGTGTGGTTGGACACACAATTTATTATTGTATGGTCTCGTTATTTTATAAATAAAACGTTGCGTACCCTATTGAGGTTAATGCATTCATTCAACCTAATCATGTCTGTTAACATGCATCAGAGCCACCAGACCTCTGGTAACTCTAGCCGCCACCTAAACCCTATCCGCCAAACCCAAATCGTCGCCGAAAACCACACAACAGTAGCCGCCGGTCGCTGACAGTCCTAAACTCAAGCCGTCAGTCATCGACAACCACTCACAACCCTCACTGACCACCCAACGACCCTTGCCAGACCACCCTAGCCCCTCGCCACTCATCGTCGCACACCCAACGAGGATCGCCGTCCCTCGTCACCCCTCCAACGAGGCTCCAAGCCTCTCGTCGCACCTACCATTCGCCGAAATTCACCAAAATCACCACCACGAGTGCCGAAACCCCCTAACACCACCACTACCAGCGTCGAAATCTCCCTCAGCCTCCTTCACAAGCGCCGACAACTCCCAAACCCACCGACCCAGTCAAAATCTCCACGACCCAATCACCGAAACCCACCGAAACCCACCAAACAGTCCCCGGAACCCCCCAATCGTGTCCCAAACACAGTCGCCGGCCATTTAAACAGTCACCGGAACCCTAGCTAAGTCGCCGAAAAAGTCGCCGAAACAATCGCCGGTCGCCAGAAAAGTCGCCGGAACAGTCGCACCAGTCTCAGCAGTTCTGTGCTTTCGTCTCCCTCACTGCGTCCCTCCATTCATCCGTACAATGGACAGCTTTCCATTCACCGCCAAGTTCTATACTGTCTAATTTTTGTTGATGCAATGAGGGTTGTCTGGTTGTGGGTTCTCTGATATTTGAACAAGAATGTCATCAGAGGGTGCTAGGTCTGCTACCCGGACTTCTGAGACTGCTGAGTCTCTGACGGATACCGGGCGACCAATAAGAACTGAGATATTCTCTTCTTCTACTCAGCTTGTTGATGAGAAGCTTGACGGTGCTTCTACTTGTCCCTTGTGGCGAAAGAATGTATTAAAATTTTTGCAATGCATGGAATTGGATTCCCACTTATTTGACGATGCCCCCGATCCTAGGTCTCCTCTTTACCGTACTTGGGTACGAGACGATGCTCGTCTCTTCAGTCAAATTATGAATTCCACGGACCGCAGTGTCAAGATTTTGGTTGGTAGTGCCGATACTGTAAATGAAATCTGGGGAGCTCTAGAGGATATTTATGCTTCCACAAATGACTTATCGCGCTTTTATGATGTGATGCGAGCCTTTTTTCGCTCGCAACAGGCTGGTCGTCCTCTTCAGGAGCACTTTATGGGATTTAAAGTGCTTGCCGACTAATTTGATCGGCTTCTTCCATTCACCAGTTCTATCAGCAAGTTTCAAGAACAGCGAATGCAGATTCTCATCGTATGTTTCTTAGCCAGTTTGGATCCTGAATATGACACGGCTCGTTCCCAGATTCTTGTTGGGACAGATATTCCTACATTATTTGAGACTTTCCGTCGGGTGAGTCGTTCGATGCGTCGTGACGACAACCGGCCTTCCTCCGATGCTACTGATTAGTCTGCCCTTATTGCTTCTCGAGGAGGCAATGGAACTCATGGCCATGGCCGTGGTAGGGGCCGTGATGGAGGTCGAACAGGTGGGAGGGCTCGTGAGACTCGTTCTTGCCACTATTGTGAGATCCAGGATCATATTCGCAGTCAGTGTTATAAACTACATGGAAGACCGTCCCCCGTGGCTAATGCTACTGCCGAGTACCCCAGGTAGATTTGACTTCCTCTTCTCAGAAGCAACTCGTAGAGATGACCTCAACTGAATATGAGAAGTATGTTCAGTCTCAAGTTATTAGCCCTAGTCCTCCTGCCCCTGCTGCCGCTACCTTCGCAGGTAATCCTAGTGCATGTCTGGCGACTACTCAATCTGCCTAGGTGATTGATTCAGGTGCCTCCTATCATATGGTCGGTTCGGCAAGTATATTATCTGACTATCAGGTGACCCTTAGCCATCGTGGTGTTCTTGTGGCTAATGGATCTTTCTTACCGGTTAAGGGACGTGGAGTCGCTACTCCCACACCCT
>JAOTRH010218120.1:0-10623 GCA_034768845.1 Heliamphora exappendiculata
ATTTCGAAAGGTAAACGCTCATGTACAATTAATTATTGCTTGGTATATAAACATGACACGCCACATGGTATAACTTGCTAAAGTATTAAGTACAAGCACGTAAAGCATAACCACAATTTAAGCAACATAGACTCGAACCATTGGCATGAGTTCATCTCATCAAATGCATCATTTTCATACACTAATTACTCACAAAGTTCATGTAAAGTTCATACACTCAAGTCTCATAAGTAACACACCATTCAAACACTTGGTCAATTTTAGGTACAAGTTTAATTGCTAGTTCTAAAGTTGCGACAGTGTTTCAAAGTACTTAGACAATGATTTAATTTTTATAATTTTAACACCAATTAGATAAAAATATTTTTTTTTAACTTTAATAATTATCACCAAGGTCAGTTTCTAAAGTAAAAAGATCGTTTATTTTATTTTAGTAAAAACCATTAAGCATTTTACAGAGAAAATCTTAGAAATTGGGCCTCTGTTGGCCATGGTTTTGGGGTATCATTTAAAGGGCTATGGCTCTGATTTGTGGTGATATTTTAGTTTGAGATGTTCCCTACAAGTTTCATGTTTTGTACTAAGGCAAGTTATTTGGAAAAGATTTGAGATGTTGGCCAATTTATAAAAAGGGTTCAGTCAGACTAAAA
The DNA here is from genome assembly GCA_034768845.1 of Heliamphora exappendiculata. Classification (NCBI taxonomy): domain Eukaryota; kingdom Viridiplantae; phylum Streptophyta; class Magnoliopsida; order Ericales; family Sarraceniaceae; genus Heliamphora; species Heliamphora exappendiculata. The sequence continues at coordinate 651 of JAOTRH010218120.1, forward strand.
AGGGCTTGCAGAGTGCATTTTTAACAGAGAATACTCAAAATCGTTGGGGTATAATCCGAGGGTGTTTTGGGCTGATGTTTGCACAATATTTAGTTTAATATGTTAGATACATTTTTTATGTTGACCACTTTTGGAGTTGGCTTCTAAAAAGTTAGGCTTTGGGTCTAACAATAATGGGTGACAGAGAGGTCTGTCGGTCACTGGACCTTAACAGTGACTTTGGGAAAACTTTTGACCTATCAAGACTTCATATTTTTGGCTCATTGTTGGTTACCAGAAAGATAAGTATGTCCTCTACAAGTTTTATGTTTTAACTTAGGCTCGGTTCTCACTCTAACTTAAGGTGTTTATGACTGCAACTCAGAGTGGTCAAGATATGGCACTCTTTGAAAAAAATGAGATATCTGGAGTTTTACTCAACGAAATCACTTCAAACCAATTTTTTATGAACGAGAACTCAAAAATATAGATCTGGACACAAAAATAACTTTAAAATCATTTTTTTAAAATTAGTTATGATGTTTTAATGTTGGTGGCAGAAAGTAAGCAAATCCAGAAAATCAGGTAACTTAGGGTTTTAGTTGTTTAGCTTATGTTGTATACATTTTTGACATGTTTTCTTTGCATGCATGTTATAAACTCACATAAACCAAAACTCTAGAATACACACAAGCCATAAAACTTAAAAACATACACATGCAAGCTCATACAAAACACAATCTTGCCCTAGCAGTCCACTATTTGCATCTACAACGCCTTTTTTTGAGTTATTCTTCATTTCTTTTTCTTAGGGTTTGTTATAGAGACGGATTGAAGGGTATCTTAGGGGAGAATATCATAAGGTTTAAGGGAGTTGCTTACCTCTTTTGATGCTTAAAATGTTAAGGAATAAGTGAACTTTGCTTCAATGTTTCTCCTTGGACCTTTCCTCCTTCTTTCTTTTTCTCTCCTTCTTTGTAGGCACTTAGAGAAATTTTTGTAGTCTCCCTTTCTCACTCTCTCAGCCATACCATATGAAGGAAGAGAGTGCTTGGGGTGTGTTTTTATGATAGAAATAATATTGGAGGTTAATTATTGCAAATAATTTTAAATTTGAATTTTTGTAAATTCCTATTAGTTGCATGAGAGGTGGGAGTAGTTTGAGAGAAACATATTCAGACCATGGCAGCAAGGGAATACCGCTGGGGCTGTTTGGGGAACTAAAAAGCTGATTTAGTATTTAATTAGAATTTTAAATTGTATTTTGGTACCTTTTTTGTGAATATAAATGTATAAAATATTAATTTTATGTACCTAAACCTACTAAAACCTATTATATTAATGTATTTATAATTTATTTAGTCTTTTCATAATTTATTATAATTTTGATAATAATTAAATAAATAAGTATAGCTTTTAAGCTAAATTAAGCTAGTTTGACTAAAATTTTCTTTTTGACTTATTTATTTTGTAGATACTCTAAATAATTATTTGTTTTCTTTATTTGCATTATTTTGATTTATTTGTTATTTTATATTTTATTAATTAATTGTATATAAATATCTGATTTTAGGTGTCTATGTGTCAAATTTTAAATTTTTAGGACTTTTTGCTGTACTAGTGGTAAAGTGGTCATTTTACTTTAATTATGAGAATTTTTATTTTTAATTTAATATTTTATGTTATTTACTTAATTGAAATTGTTCTAAAACTTTTCTAAGTGTTAGGGTTTTTCTTCTAAGTATTTGGCCTTTTTAGGGTTTCTGGTTCAAGTTAGAGTTTTGGGTTGAGTTAGGGTTTTCTATTGTTCATATAGCAACCTAAGTTCTTAGTGTCTATCCGTTGCTAATACCAGGGTTTGGGTTAAATCACTCTATGGGTAGTTACAGTTTGGGCTGTTACAACTAAGGTCCGGGCCGGGTTATTACAGTCTAGATGGTTACTACTATGGTTAGGGTCGGGGCCTTACATGAGGTTGAAGAATTTTATAAATACCGTACTCTGACGTACGTTTTCAAGACATAATTTTAGAGAGAAATTTAGTGAGAGAAGTTCTGTCGAATATTCGCTGAGCAATCTGAGCCCCAACGCCGAAACCCTGCTGAAGCACCAAGAGCCGAATCCCGATACCGAAGTTCTGAAACCCTAACTTGGATCATCGCTTGAGGATCGAATTTTCCATTTCCATTTCCCGACTCGAGGATTCCTTGGCAATCCAGGTATTTTGTTTGGATCCTCGGTCTTTCCAACTTCATTCCCTCTCTTTTAGAGTGATCAGATTAAATTCAATTTCATTTCGCATATTTCTTTCATTTACATAATTAATCTTATTTATCATTTAACTTGCCTCATGTAATTTAGTCATTTTAATTAATTTCTTAGTTTACACATTCACACTAAGCACATTGCTGTTTTTTATTAATTCATCAATTTAGTGCTAATATATTTTGAACTTATTAATATTGTTAATTATTACAATAATTCACTTACATCTATGTGAATATAGTTGTCAATACTACATTCACATTTGAATTAAATAGTTGTACTTATTTTCTATTATTAGCATTAGCTTAATGTTAGTATTTATTTATTTTTCTCTTTTTTTCTTTTAATATTAGTGTAATGTTCTTTTCTAGTGCTTTATTTTATTTTCTTTATTACTAGCTTTTGTAATGTAGCATTTTATTTTATTTATTATTAGCTTTACTTTTCTTATAAAGTTTTATTTTCTTTTTCTTTTTTTATATCTTTATTTTCTTTTTATAGTATTTTTTTATTATTTTATTTTGTTAAACCAAAAAATCACAAAAAGTCTTTTAAGTTAATTTTTACCTTTAAATGGTAGTATAATTTTCTCTCTTGTTCATTTTATTTCCGTTATTTTTCTTTTCTTTTATTTGGTTTAAAAGTATAAGATGTAAATAGTTAGGTTTTCTTTTTATTAATTTAATAAGCATTTTCTAATCCTCTTCTTTTTGCTTAATTTTTCTTTTGTAAATTTTTTTTTATTTTTTTTTATTTTAAATCTTAAAGTTCTCTTTTATCATAGCACCCTTGTTTTTAGTTTCTTTGTTAGTAAACTCTTTTATATATATATATAATTTTTATGTATCTTTTTTTCTACATTTAGCATTTCTTTCATCATGTTAATGTTTCTCTAAATGTATGTTTGTGATATGCATGTTTTCGTTACTTTCTTAAAATGCATGTTTAGAATAGTTTAGATTATTTTGTTAGCAAATCATGTTTAGGTAATTTTAGCAATTTCTAGCATGTTTTTGTTCTTTTACTTAAATCATGACAGCTTAGGTTATTTTTGTGAAAATTGCATGTGAGAGTGCACCATGTATTATTTAGTTAGAATTGCATGCCGTAGGACTTAGAATTTTTCTTTGGGTACTTGTTTTATTTGGCGTTCTATATACATATGTTATGTATTTTTATTATTTGATTTTGGATGTTTTCTCTTTGCCTCAACTTTTTTCATTTACATGCATTTGAGAAATTTTATTAAAGAACCAATGATGATTAGTAGAGGCCAACCTTATGGTTGGACGAACGGGGTGCGTAACACCTTCTCCGATTCGTACCTTAACCCCCGAACTCTTTTTCTCTAGTTTAACGTTTCAAAGATCAGTAGCCATTTTTGTTTTTCTTGATTTTTCTTAAAAATCAAGTGGCGACTCTATTTTCAATCAAAAGGCGTTTTCAAGATTTAACTTTCAAGGTGTTAAAGTATTTTCTAAACATCTTTTGAATTATCTTATTTTTTAACATTTATAAAACTCCAAAATTTCTGCACTACACTGACAAGGCACCGAGAAATAAACTGAACCACATCCCTCTTTATCCCCTTCCACCAGAACTGACGGCGCATATCACGATATATCTTGGTGCCTCCCGAGTGCACTACAAGACGAGAATGGTGAAAATCGCGTAACACATCGCTATGACACGATTTTTAGCCCAAACACACTCCTAAAAAATCTAAAACTCTAATCTAGGCTTACAACCCATCCCTAGGTATCGCTCTCACTAGCAACTCGATCCCGTAACATCTTAGCTTCCTGATCTATCTTCTGAGCCTCCAGAACACAGGTAATCAACATGAGTTGTGAAACCACTAAAAATAGGGTCGCACTCTCATATGTCTCTCCAAGACACAAATCAAACTCACCAACCTCCTCAAGCATGTCCCGCTCCCGCATGGCAATAGAAGCCAATGAACCATGGTATCTCCTATTAAGAGCAACGGCCATGACATTGACCTTCCCGGGGTGATACTGGAGATCAAATTCGTAGTCCTCCATAAACTCCATCAACCTTCGCTGGCAAAGATTAAGGGCTTTCTGAGACAACAAGTATTTTAAACTCTTGTGATCCGATAAAACTTCAAAATGCTCACCATATAAATAGTGTCGCTATGCCTTCAAGGCAAAAACTACAACTGCCAACTCCAAATCATGTGTCACATAGTTCTATTCGTGAGTCTTCAACTGTCGAGATTCGTAAGCCAAAATCTTACCCACCTGTATTAAGACACACCCCAAGCCATCATGCGATGTATCCCAATAAACTGTGTAACCCAAACCTTGCTCCGAAATAACTAGCACCGGTTCAGTGGTCAATCTTTTCTTCAGTTCCTGAAATGCTAACTCACAAGACTCACTGCAAACAAACTTGACTCCCTTTTATGTAAGGCGAGTTATCAATGCGCCAAATCCAGAAAAATCTTTCACTAATCGTCGGTAATAGCCTGTCAAACCCAAAAAACTACGAATCTTAAACACACCTTTCGGTTGTTCCCAACTCATCATTGCGTCAGTCTTTGAAGAATCTATAGATACTCCTTCCCCCGATACCACATGTTCAAAAAATTGCACTTCAGGCATCCAAAATTCACACTTCTCCAATTTTGCATACAGTCGATATTCCCTCAAAAGCTGCAGAGCAACACGTAAATGCCCCTCATGTATCTCCCTCGAAGGTGAGTAGATAAGAATATCGTCCACAAACACAATCTCAAAACTATTAAGTTATGGATGGAATATGCAATTTATCATGTTCATGAACGTCACAGGAGCGTTTATCAAATCGAACGGCATAACCAAAAACTCATAGTGATCGTAACGGGTTCGGAAAGCAGTCATCGCTATATCTTCTTCCCTGATCCTCAACAGGTGATATCCCGATCTCAAATCAATCTTAGAAAAACAGTATGAACCCTTTAATTGGTCAAACAAATCATCAATCATCGGCATATGATACTTTTTTTTCACTGTTACCTAATTTAGCTTCCAATAATCAATATATAATCTCAAGGACCCATCATTCTTTTTAGCAAACAAGGGCAGAGCTCCCCATAGCGACGTACTCGGGCATACAAAACCCTTATTAAGCAAATCTTGAAGCTATACCTTAAACTATCACAACTCTACTAGTAAAAAATGATAAGACAACATCGAAATAGGAGCGGCTCCCAAAACAAGATCGATAGAAAACTCTACCTCACAACTCAATGGCAACTTAAATAGATCGTCAAGAATGACATCTAGATAGTCACAAACCACATGGAAAAGCTCTCCTCGACCCCCAACAGTCTCATCCAATATGAGAGCAGAAAAGAGGAAACTAAGATTTTCTCGATTTTGCACAACATCGGGCATGGGCACTGAACCATTGTCTCAATCACCAACGAAACAAAAACAATCACCCTCAAGTGTACAAATCAATACCCTCCGTCGATCACAATCGATATAGGCACGATAGGTGGTAAGCCAATCAACGCTAGGATGATATCAAATGTGGTCATGTCAAAAATGATGAAATCAAACTCTAAACAGCGGCCAACGATCTCTAACTCACAAGATTTACAAACTCATCCCAACACCACGCTCACACTAATCGGGGTCTCTACACATAATGTGCTACCCAATGAGTCTATTTCTAACCCCAAAACAAATGCAAAAGAAAATGAGATAAAATATTATGAGGCTCTCGTGTTGACAAGAACACTAGCCCATGATCTATACACTAAGAGAGTACCTCTGATAATTGAGATAGTCGCTGCAACATTAGGCATAACTGGTGCCTTGGAGGAACTAGGATCTGTTATGGCATACACTTGGCCCTGTCGTCCACTGGCCTGCTCACTATAGCTCTACGTTGCGGGCTATCGCATGACTAAACTTAGGCCCCTCCTTCTATAACCCTAGAAGTTTGAGCTGTTGGCTTCTCTGCGAATGTTAGTGAGTTTTTCATTCTTATGCAGACTTAACAACTAGTGTACATGTCGCGCTCTATATACTTTCTCTCTGAGGGCAGTTCCTAAAAAAATGACCTGACTGGCCACACCTAAAACAGACTGGTGGCTCTCTCCAATAACTGAGCAAGTACTGAACTCTAAGACTATCTCTTCTGTGGACAATCTATGGCACAATGCCCTGGTTACCTGAACTAATAGCAGATGAGCTCCTTCCACTCTGACCTCCTTAATGAAACCATCAAGGGTGCTGATGCGAAAAATAGCTACTAATATGATCGCATAGGATGAGAATTAGGACCAGATGACTTTTGTCGCTTATTCCTGCGCCCCCCAGACTGCGCACCTCCTCCATCTAGCTGGGTCCTACACTCAATAGCCTTGCGTGTTTCATTCAAGGTATTTTCCACGGTGATAGTTGACTCCACCAAGTTCGTAAATATGCACATCCTCAATGTCGCCACTTGATCTCTGATCACGAATTTCAAACCCCTCTCAAACTTTTTTGTATGCAATTTGTCTGTAGTTACAACTTCCTGTGCAAAATGGGACAAGCTGATAAACTCCACCTTGTATTGAACCACAGTCATTACTCATTGGGTGAGAAAAAGAAATTAATCATAGTATAGGCCTCTAAAGGACTCAGGAAAGTATTTCTCTAAAAATACTTTGGCAAAAGCTGCCCATGTACCCTCCACGGTAGTTCTGGTAAATTTTCACCATTCATGGGCGTCACCCCTCAGCTGAAATGCGATAAACGCGACCCTTAAGTCATCCTCGACTATCTGCAATGTATCCAAAATTCTTGTCACAATCTCTAACCATTCTGTGGTTACCTTGGGATCAGGATCTCCAACAAAGGTAAGAGGGTCAAGACGTTACTCATGCATTGCAACAAATGCCCTCGGCCCAGGTACTCTCGCTCTACTCCTAGTGGCCTCGACTAGCTGACAGATGAAACCGACAATCTCACGTAGCAATCCTACCCTATCTACTGGTCCTTGGGGAGTATTAGCATCCCCAACATCAAGAATTGGCACATCCCCTTTGCCTAAACCATGGCCACGGCCTTATCCTCTCCACACAAACATAACTTCTATACGAAAGAAATATAGAATATAACAATGTAAGATTCACTCATCATGTTATTACCGACATAAGTTACATAATCATGGTAACACTTAGCCATTTAAGATCATGTAAACAAATTTTACGTACCGAAAAGACTAACAAGAGTGATAAGTCAATTTGGGTAACCTACTTAGATTCCTTGCTAGATAGTTCATCGGCTAAATGAATTTTTAACTTGGCTTCCAAATTTATTAATCCAAATGGCCAAAGGCAAAACTAATCAATCCTAAGCTCCATTCTCCATGCTCACGTATACACGGCATCTTCATGCTTAATAGATTATCATTATCATATTATCAAAACATTTAAATACATGCAATCAAGTACATGTGAACATCTTCATAGGATGATGCAACAACTCCCACAGCTTCTAGGTATTCAAACCTAGAGCTCTAATACCAATTTGTCATACGCCAAAATCCAGGTCATGAGAACCACCCAAGAAACCCATTTTGAGATACCAAAATCCATGAAAACCACCCGAACCTAAACGGGTCCAAGAATATATATGAAAGAGAGCTTAAAACCTTTTAAAAACCCACTCCCGAAGGTATATTTTATGTAAAAGAATAGTCCTAAAAGAATAAAGTTACAGTCCCCAAGAGCCAAACTATAAAACAAACAATCAAAATTTTTAAAAATTTGTCCAGAAGGCTCGGATAGTCAAAAGACTGCTCAAGCTGTCCTTGCATGCCCACTAGTTTGCCATGCTAAAACAAAAACCAATGAATTTACCTCGACTGCTCGATAAATCGCTCAAGCGGTCCGTCGAGCAGTATGGCTCTCGACCCTTTTTCAAACACCACTTTTAAAAACTGAACACTTGAACTTTTTTCCAATCTTTTTGAAAATTTTCAAGGCATAACAAGCCAACTAAAATATGCTAAAATAAGGTTCAAAATCCTCCCTCGAGGCACAAGAGTTGATATAAAGCATAAACCAACCGAAAATCTTTTATTATAACGTTAAAACCAACTGGACGATAACCACTTCATACAACTATGGAAGCAAACAACCAACCCATGGTTCCTCTCAATAACATGCAACATATATGCATTGGTATCAAGGCCTCAACTCTTACAAAACATATAACTTCATTACATGATCCATTAACAAAAACGGTGATAACAATCGATCAACAAAACTACTAATAACAACAAAAGAGTTTTATCTTCACCTCCTCCAGGGCTCACTGAGATCAAGCCACGTGATCAACTTCACCTGAAAGATTTTAAATTTCACTATGTAAGTCGAAGCCTTATAGGAATAGACTAGTATGTTTGAAAAGCATAGCATGCAATCACGAATTATATGAACAACTCGACTACACAAGTCTCAAAACGGTTTTTCATCTCTAAAATTCCAAGTTTTCATATAATTCCATAACGTCCAACAGTTTAATAAATATAAACAACACGTTATCTTTTAACCTGGTTTCCACAGCTCATAATAATTTCTCTATACCAACTCTGTCGCCCCGGAGACAAAGGTAACAACTATAGATTCTTACACATTAACCACGTTCTGGGGCATCCAATGACCCATTAGTTAATGGCAAGTTCTATACGTGGCTATAACAACAAACGCCTCCCACTGAGATAACCACTTCATTTACGGGGATTAACCCGAAGGGACGAAGAACCTACTTTGTGTAAATTTTTAAACTTTTACCGTGTAGTGATTAAGGCCCACATACACACACATTGTTACGGCACATCTATAAAATCATTAAAAAGGTACACAGCATAACTACGAAAACATTTATAAATAAACACAATTAGGTATAAAACGTATAAAGGCATTTAGCCACGTCGTCCAAATAACTATGGAGGTCGACCAATATTTTGAAAATGTTTCCACAATCTCAATTGAATCGTTTAAAACCAAGGTTCAACCCCAAAGATTAGCTCTAAACTTTCAAAACTATGTTTTCGCATCAAATATATACATCCGTTTGATTTTTAAAACTCATCTTTTCAAAAACCATGGACACATACATTCACTAACTTTGAAATAAACTATAAAAATGCATAACATGCTTTTTATCCAACTAAATAAGGTTTAAACACATATTTTAACATTTATAATATTTTAAAATGGTAAAAGTACGTATAAATCACATATAGCACATTTTAAAGGAAGATAGTCAAAAAATTCTACCTCAGAGAGTTAAAAACTCGATACTTTAAACACCGGCAAGAAATTAAAGTCGCTAAAATGAGATTTCGTTTCGATGAACGCGAATCCCACAACGAGGATATTAACGATCGACTATCGCAACGCCAAAAATTAGGCCCAAAGCAAGCCAAAAGTTAGAGAAAAGGGCCGGGGTTTGGTCTTTCTTCCAAGGGAAGAAAAGAGAAGCTTGTGGAAGAAGCTTCGGTTCAAAAACCAAGGTAAGAGCTGAAACTTTATATAGCCCGCGCAGACAGACCGCTCGAGTGATCTAAGGACCAATCGAGCAATCCTACCCAAAAAGAGAACAACTTTCTGTTGTGACGCCCGACATGACCAAAATTAAAACCTACATGCATATCTAAATCAGTACATGCATAAAATATATAGAAACATATTTTTCTATAAAGATTAAAATGATAACCA
>JAOTRH010218131.1:0-10623 GCA_034768845.1 Heliamphora exappendiculata
AGAGATTTAGTGTCGACACCAGAGACAAGTTGAGTCGACACAAAATGGTTCCTCCAGATGCTGAAGTTTCAAACGAGCCGACACCAGATTCATTTGTGTCGACCCCATAACGTTGGAAGGTAAAGTGCAGACTTTGTGTTGACCCCTCAGAAGATTTGTGTCGACCCAACCACTTAAAGAACCCTACCCTAAATACTTTGTATCGACACCAAAGCTAATTATGTCGACCCTAAAAACGAAAATTCAAAATTCGGCAGATCTCAACGATTAAATTTTTTGCATTTATTGCTCCTGCTTACCTCCAACGGTCAAGAACTCACAAGAACTTATATAAATAGTTACTTCTCAGCATTTAAGAAGGTTGGAGACTTGTATTTACTGTTCTATTGATCAGACCAATCTCAAAAATTATCAAGTTCACATTTATTGCTGCAACTCCAGTTCTTGTTCCTCATTTTCTCTTTACCTTTTTATTTATTTTAAATCAATCTTGTAAAAAGAGTGAAAAATCTTCATTTATTACATCTCATTTATTGTAATCAATGGTAAGTCACTATTTAACCTTTGAGTGAGTGGATCTCATCAAAGAAGAGTTTAAGAGAGATTAGAAAAAAGCAGGGACTTGTTTTCATAAGATCTTCTTGAAGCTGTACAGGCTTGTAAATGTATCCGTAAACATTCAAATAGCTCAAGGGAAATCTTGACGTTTGTAAATGTTTAGAATATGCCTGGAAGTATTCTGAATAGTAGAAATATTCAAGGGAGATCTTGAAGAGTGAATGTAGGTTAGGATAAAATCGAACAATTATAAATCCCTGATGTCTGATTCTTTTTCTTTATTTTTCATCCTTTAATATTTGCATTAGTTATATATTTGCATATCTTACTTTATTACAATATTAAAAAAAATTTAAAAAAAATTTTAAATTACTATTTATTTTTTAAAAAATCCAATTCACCCCTCTTGAATTGTCTAGATCTAACATAAAATATTTCATTCCGTCCCGCTAGTTCTCAATATTTTCTTTGGTCGCTTCGGATTAAATAAAAGCAAAAAGACTCATCCCAAGCCCCGACCCGCCCGATTTTGATACTTACCTCAACTTTCTTCATCCATGAAGTAGCTTGCTGAACCTGCTCGCTTTCCCAGCCGTTGATTATGACGTCCTCGCGCTTAAACCTGTTGTTGATCTTCGCGATCTTTGCGTTCTGCCACGCCGATATCTTCGTCTCCACCTCCTCTCTCTTCACCCTCTGCACCGAAACTTCGCCGTGGTTTCCATTCACCAGATAACCACCACCACCGCCGGCGGCGGCGGAGCCCTGCCTTGCCGGCGACGGAAGAGGGTTGTTGTCGGGCACAATGGCCAGGGGGTTCGTCTCCTGAGAAAATAAATAATAAAGTTAATTTTTGCTAAAATATTTGGATTGGTTGGTAACTAATAATAATATGTTTGATCTAAAAAGTTTAATAATTTATTTATTTAAATTATTTATTTTTAAAAAAAAAATATTAAAAAAATATGCCTATTCTTGCCAGAGTTTGAAAAATGTATTAAAAATGAAAAAAAGCCATAAAAAAAGTCAAAAACATGTTGGGTTTGTTTTTTTTTTGTCTTATTCAAGTTTTTTTTTCTGGTTAGTTTTTTAAGTTTTCTTGAGTCTTATTACAGAAAAAATTTAAAAATATACTTATTTAAACTAATATTAAAAAAAAATCATTAATAATAAAAAAAACATATAAAAAGAGTACAACAATACACATACCTAATATGCTACTAAAGTAAATAATAAATCACATGTTCAAGTTCTATTGGATAATTTAAAAATATTTGTACATACATTATCCACTTATAAAAAAGAGATAAAGCCATGAGTGCATATTAAATATAAATTCACTACTTTTTTTAAGTTAATTTTTTTGGTTAAAAAATTAGTTTTTTTTTTTAAAATAAATAATTTTATATTTTTATATATTTGATATTAATAATTGTATGTAGTTAGTAGTAATAAATAAGTTATGAATTTAAAATATTATTATATTTTAAAAATAATAAAAATTTAAATATAATATTCTGACAATATATTTTGATTTTTTTTAAAAAAATTTAACGTGTTTAGTTAAAAAGTTAAAAGCTGCTAATAAGGGCTTTATCTACCTAAAATGCTTATTAATATCAAAATAAATACATAAAAATAACTAATTAAAATAAAAATTATACTTTTTAATCTATTTTAGTTAGTCAAAATAATATTAGCGTGGAAGATGCTCAAACAATTTAATACCTCCAGCATTTCTTCCTCCCCAATCCTTTCCAAGTTATTAACGTTGGCGGCGCCGCCGCCGTTATCGCCGTCGCCTCCAGCGTGTCCCATCGACGACCCTGCAAGGACTAGGGCACTGAACTCCCTGCTCATGGTGGTGAAGTTCTCGCTCGACGCTCCTTCACTGGTCATCGAGAGGGAAGACGATCGGTGGCTGCTTGTTTCCCAAGTTTCTCTCCGGCGGGGACCTGTGGCGGCGGCCGGCGGAGGGTGAGGTGGGTTTAGTTCGTGGATGTCTCTGATGAGTACTTCTTCATCGCCGCCGCCGTGATCTTCGTGATCGCCGCCGCTGCTGGTGGTTGTCCTTTGATCATTCAACATGTAAAGATTCTAAGAGTAGATTTTTCTTTCTCCAAGTATGTGATTCGATGCAATAATTAGGATTAAAGAACGAACACGATGGAAAATACAATAAAATTCAAAAAACTTTGAAATATCAGAGAAAATTTTTAAAAAGAAAGAGGGAAGGAAAAAGAAAGTTGAAGGGATTTAGCAAAGTTTAAATTTAATGAACGGTTTATGATGAGAGAGAGAGGTGGAGAAGAGTGAGTGAGCAATATAGGCCACATATGCACATATAAAGACAGGAGAGATCTGTGAGGAATTTAAAGGTGCTAAGGGGCTGTTTGTGTGGGTTATATAAGGAGATATAGACTTCTGATCAGATATAAAAGTGAGTTAAAAAACACGTGGATTTTAGTTTTTTATTTTTTATTTTTTATTTTTTATTTTTTATTTTTTATATATATTTGTTTTTCTATTAACTTTAAATAAAAAATATAGTAGCGTTTGGCATTACTGAAATCGGAAGCTTATAAATTATAATTTGTAGCAAAAGTTATGAATGCATGGTAAATATTATAACTTATAACTGAAATAGAAAAAAAATTAGTTATAATTTGTATCAAAATTTGTGAGTGCTTAAAAAAATTATAATTTATAATTAAAATTAGTAACAGAAAATTAAAAATTACTAACAGTAGTATTTTCAAATACCCCAATTGCTCAATCTAAGATAATCACCTAGTTATTGTTGCTTAGTTTTTGTTTTTAGCCAATTTTTCAATGATCACAATTTTTTGTTTTGTTTTATTAATTTTTTATTTTTTTTGCAAATCTTTGTTATTTTGCGAAGAAATGAAAGTTTCTACATTTCTATCTTATAGTATCTAAACTACTCATATTATAAAACTTACTAAAAAAATTATTCATGCAAAAAATAAATTGAACTAGATCAATAACTAGATGGTTGGATTACATTAGTTTTTAAAGAAAATGTGTTGTCAATTCTCAAATAGACCTGTCATCTTTTTTATTTATATATATATATACGCACACGCACGTATGTGTGTGTGTTCTAATCATATAATTATCAATGTTTGCTTTGTTTAATCTTTTATATGCATAATCATCTAAATAAGCTCAATAAATTGAACGGTTCAAAATTATCAAATTAAATCACTATATACACCATAAAATAAAAATAGAGATCTCCATTTTTCAAAGTCCAAAGAAGTGGGAGTCCACTGTAAGAAAAAAAAAAGAAGAAGAAGAGAGAGCAGAAGAAGAAGAAAAGCAAATTTTACTAGAAACATGAAAGTTTTTCAAAAATGAAAGTTCGTACGGGCAAAGAAACACAAAATTGTAGAAGTTGAAGGACCATTTTGTGAATATCATAACGCGTAGAGGGCTTTTTGAAAAAAGGGTTCAATTCTCTACATACCTCAAGGAGGGTGGATCGTTTTGTTGGATTATTTATAAGTAACAAATGAGTCTATTTCGATAATATATGTTATATATTTTATTATTTTTAATATATTAATTATTCATAAAAAAATATAAATTGATCGAATATTATTCATCAAGAGAACAAATAATACTTATTTTTTTAAAAATAAATAGCAAATTACAAATAACATTTGTTATAGACAAATGTAAAACTTGAGGTGAGCATCATGTTGTATCGTATCGTATTCGTGTTAAAAATTTCTCAGCATTAACTCTATTCATTTAGCTAAATATGTCATTTATTCTAATATTAACACTATTTACTTATAAACGTGTTAACCTGTTTATAACATGTTTAATAACAAGTTTATATTTTTAATTTCATACATATTTTAATCATAAAATTACATAAATAATAATAAATAAAAAGCTTCAAACAATCTGTAAAAAGAGATTAACATGAACACATCTTCTCTCTTAACATGAACGCATCATTAAAAAGAGATTAACATGAATAAAATATTAAAAATTTATTTTGATTTCAGAAATTCAAGATCAATCAAAGTAAAACACGCTCAGTTTTCTCTACTAAGATTGCAAAAATGGATTAAAGATGAAAAAGCCAGAAATAGTTCAACTTAGAAAAGAAGAAAGATCGTTGAGAAAAAAAATAAAAACATACTTTAGTTGGCTTTTTTGTGTGCTATGAAAATTCAAGATTTTTCTTTCTTCAATCTGCGTAGAGTGTGAGATTAAAAGGATGAGTGAAAAAGAAGACGAAGACTAGAGTTCGACGGCGACTAGAGTTTGTTAAGGATTGGAGTTCGTCGACGACACGATGAGATTCGACTAGCCTTCGACATCGATTGGATTTCGATGACGACAAGGAGCTTTGACGGCAATGGGTATCGCCTATTGCGACGGCGACGAGCTTCGCATTTTGCGACAACGATGATGATGAGTTTCAAGCTTCAATTTGCAAATTGATATGGCGGCGAAAGCGAAACTCTAAGATAAACTGAAACTGGTAAAGGGTAAAATTAATACTTGATAGACTGAGAAGTGAGAAGTCGCTTCGCTTCACTTGTTTCGACTTTCGAATAGTGTTTTAACTTTTAATTTTTTTTTAAACTTGATAATTGATTGAACTTTTAAGTAACAACAACATAACCCTATTTTAATTATGGGCGACGATTTTGAGTTTTTTTTCTAATATTTTTAATTTTTCTTCTATAATGCATAACATAATTATAATTGGTATATAGCCGAGTTATATATGTATTTTTAGCGTGCTTTGTATTAACATGAAAATTAAACGTGTTAAATGAGTTACTTTTTGGTTATACAGGTTCAACACTAATCTAACCTATTTATTAAACATGTTATCTAGTTGTGTTATTTTTTTAATTTTGTATCGAAATAGTCAACCCTAATCCTCGAACTTCGTGTAGGGTTCGAGTGTGTTATCGTGTCGTGTCAGAAATCCCACCCCTATGTAAAACCAATGAATTAGCGCTCATTTGTCATTTATTTTTAAAAGATAAATGTTATTTGTTCACCTATTCGATTAATTTAATTATTTTTAAAATAATTTATATATTAAAATTTATAAGTTGAACGAGTAAAATCCTCGAACTAAACTTACCTAAACTAATAAATGATCCAACTGAACCGTTGAGTTTTTTTGAGAGACCAAAGAAAAATCATTCTCTTAGCAATTGTCTTCTATCATTAATTGAGCAATAAATAACATGATAATAAGAACAAAAAAAATCTCTAATATTAATGTATTTTTAAAAATAAAATTTATTATTTTTATAAATAATGATATATCTTATACAAATATTTATATACTTTTTATTTATTATCTACTGCTGATTATTAACGGGTGCTCGGTATTTACCATAGGAACCCTAGAATGTGCTATATGCTTAAAAGCATAGTACTGTGATGTACTTTAAAGCACATTATTTGTTTGGATTTTTTTTCTTATGGTCAATCCATTTATTAGATAGAGCTCATCAAGTTTGTTATTAATATAAAATTTTGGATTAATTCGATACCTGTAACTAAATAATTGAATAATATTTATATAATAAATTTTTTTTCAAAATTATAATTTTTAATTATTTATTTATAAATCAACATTATGCGATCACTTAATTATAGATATTAGATCAATCTAAATTTTTATATAAATAACAAACTCGACAGAATTTACATATGAACGAATCCGATTATAAAATCATATTTGAAAATTAGGGCTACACAAAAAATTGATAATCCGATCAAGTCCGGTCAGATTCGTACGGTCTGGTTCAATTTCTATTTGTTATGGTTTAATTTCAAATTAAAATTTTTAAAAACCGTTCTGAATGGTTTGATTCTCAATTCTAGTTTAATTTCATGATTCCAAATTGAACCAGACCAATCTTACTTAATATTTAAAAATTATAATATATACAAAACCCAAAAATTTATACTAGGCCAGTCTCGTCTCACGGCGCCTTCTCTTAGCCTGCATACTACACTACTACAACCTACTGACTACTTGCCAACTCGGTCTCAAGCCCAACTCTCAGAGAGAATACTCAAACAATCACCACTCTCACTCAAAACCCTAATCGGTCCTCCACCTCCAGACTCCACTCCAGTACGTCACCACTCTCATTCTCAGTCGTCGTCGATCTCTTTCGCAGATCTCTTCTGATGTCGCCGTCGATCTCTTTCGATATCAAAACCCTAATCGACACTGGTCCTCTAGACTCCAGTCACCACTCTCAATCGATCATCCAGACTTCGTCGTCGTTGCAAATCTCTTCCGTCCTTGCCACCGGCCCTCTCCATCATCTGCGCTAGTGGTAATATTACTTCTCTCGCCGATTTCGAGTTCTTGATCAAATTACTTTCCATTGCATATTGTGTATTCGCCGAATTGATCCGTTGGAGTAATCTTTATTGCGTATTGCGTTTTTGCTTTCCATTGCGGATTGCATTTTTGCTCTCGACAACTTCTCTTGTGAAATTCGAATTGTTGTACACCTGTTGAATATCCAATTGTTTGGGGATTGTTGATGGATCATTGCTACATTTTGATTGAGGATTGTTGTATATCTGTGGATTCAATTTCTTTATTTTGGTTGGATTCAAATTTTTGTTGTTGGATTCTCTAATTAGTGGATGGCTGCATTTGCCTTTCATATATATATATATATATATATTTATTTATTGATTAATTCATTGTTGAATTCAATTACTGTGTAACTAGATATTCGAATGATTAATCAAACTGTGACTGATTTGATTTTATGGATCGATTTAAATTTGATTCTATGACTTGAACGATTTAAATACAATTTTAAAAAATTTAAAATAATTGTTAATTATTTAATTCTTAATTTATTAGAAAATGAATCTAATTCAACTAGTATACACTTTTATTGTAAATGGGTGATTCACATTCCGCTATTCCATTTAGCATGGTACTAACAAAATCAGCATCAACTTTTCCATTTAGTGTCGGCCGAAGATTAGGGGTGGAGCCGACCGAAATTAGAAGATTCTGGTACACCAATCACATTCTTACACACGCGTTGCACTGTAACAATCAGAATTCTGTTTCGTATAACACGCGGCAGCGTTGTATTAGCTGAGGGCCCCATCACAGTGCTACACGGGTTCCATCCATGCAACGCTGACGCACCAGTGCCCGTTTACGGGGACACGTGTACGGTCAAAGTTTAGACCACTATCTTAGGTTGTCAAGATGCCCACGTCTCACGTGTTAATCAACATTATCTGTCACTAATTAAGTAATAATAATCTGCTATTTATCTGTTTTGTTGTTGCGTGGGAAAGATCGGAGAAGGTTTCAAAATTATTGTTTTGTAATGGATGTCCAATCAGGATTGAACACCTCGCTTGGATGCCCCTTGTTTGGTAGAATTCTAATGATGTAGGCCCAGTTTAGGCTAAATTTCTATTGTTTTGTTTTTTTTTTTTGTTTTTTTTTTTTGAGTTTTTTTCATTTTTTTGACTAAATTATTTACTTTTTCAAATTATCTCAATAAGCTAAAACCAAATCATGAAAAAAATTGATCAAAAAATAAAAAAAATCCACCAAACGTGAAAACAAGTAACATAAAATTTGACTTATTAATTTATTTTGGCTTATTTTTTATTTTTTGTTTTTATTTTTTTAATATTTTGATCAAAAAATTTTATTTTTTAATTCGTTCCGATGATGAAAGTTAAAAAATATAATAATTTAACTAATAATAAAAAAAATTAATAAATATAAAAATAAATAAAATTAAATAAACAAGTAAGCAATTATAACAAAAAATGTTAATAATAAAAGTTTAGAATTTGATGGTGGAATGTGACATTGGGCCACCATATATCCTACCAATTATATGTGCATAAAGTCACTTTAAAATTATTTAAATTAATAATATATTAAATATAATTTTTTTAGTTTTTTTTTAAAAATTTAATTATAAATAGTAATAAATATATATAAATTAAAATTTAATTAAAATGTATAAAACTAATTCTATTCTTTACGTTTTTCCCCAAAGCGAGTTCGCCACCAACTGTAGCGGCACTATCCGCTAAAATTTGTCCTTTTTTAATGCATCTATCCCCAAACCTAGGTTTTTTGATACAGATAGTTAAAAGGATGAATATGCTCTTAGGAAGCATTTAATCCTATAAATGATTATTCTGGTGTATCATGAAAATTTTTTGAAAGACAAGAATCAAATAATTTTCCATAATTCCTACGGGGTGGAAATGATGGGGTTGGTCCATGGATTTTTCTTCCTTTTGCCGTATTTCGCTCAAAGTGTTGAAGGGAGATAGTGCATCAAGCTGTTCATAAGTGCCAACTTGTTCCTCACCCTTCAATTCGAATTAGCAAAAGCAATGTCTTCTTGCATAATATGAATTCCAAACATTTATAATCTGGATGTGAATGAGTCGAATTACTTATCTCTCGATTTATTAGTGAACCATCTCTCTATGAATTGGAATAGTAAGGCTAACTCAACCAAACTCTTGCTCTCAAAAGAAGACTATCTCGACGGACCAATAAAAAAGAGAGAGAGTCAAAATCTACATGATCAACCATCTCACCGAGCCCTCTTTTTTAATGGGAGAGAGAGAGAAAACTTGAATTTAATATATATATATATATATATATATACACACACTAATGTAATAAGGCATCACTTGAGTTTGGTGAAACCTTAGTGAATTACCTAAAAAGTCCAACAAATACCAATTCTCATACACTAACTATTTATTAAACAAAAATGGTAAAATAGTAAAAATACAAAATTTAAAGTTCTCCCACTAAAAAACTCCTCCCCTCTCTCTGTCTCTCTCCAGATTTAAATCCTTTCCCCGCTCTCTCTCTCTCTCTCAATGTCTCTCTTTCTTAGGCAGTTACTCTCTGCACAACTATTGAACTGCACACCCATTAATTGCAAGGAACCGAAGCCACTTTAACTCCTTCCTCATGGAACCCAAGCCAATGAAAAGCACTCGCGGAAGAGAAAACGCAGAAGAAAAGAAAAAATGGCAACTCCTCCGTTTTTATATATGTTAGAATATTAGATTGATTAGAATATTAGATTGATTAGATTGATTTTATTCTGATTTAATTTTTTTTATTATTTATCCATATTCACCTATAAATAGGCCATATATTGTACAGTTTCAAAACATAGAAAATATACAGTTATTTTACTATTCTCAATTTCTTCATGGTATCAAAGCTACATTCTTGGGGCCTGTAGTACTCTCAGCCCCCTGCCCTCTCGCGCCACGTCGCTGTCGTTCGCCTCCGTCGCCCCTTGCCCTCTCGCGTCATGTCGCTACCCTCTCGCGTCGCCGCTGCTGCCGTCGCATCCCGTCGCCGACACCGTCCCGGGACACACCGCCGTCGCCTGCTTGCTCTCGTCGCCTCAGGCAATCGCCGCTGCTGCCGTCACTCGACTCACGTCGCCCGAGATCTGAGGTGTCCGCCGTCGTGTGACTCGCGCCACCGCTGCTGCCATCATGTCGCCCGAGATCTGAGGTGTCTGTCGTTGTGTGACTCGAGTCACTGCTGCTGCCGTCGCGTGACTCGCGTCAGGCCGTCGCCACTGCTGCTGTCGCGCGACTCGCGTCGCCCGAGATCTGAGGTGTCCGCCGTCGTGTGACTTGCGTCACCGCTGCTGCCATCGCGCGACGCGCGTCACCGTCGCCGGAGGGATCTTCTTCTTCTAGATCGTTCCAGCATAACCTCTAGCGCTGCAGCCCACAGCGCCAGCACAGCCCACAGCCCACAGCGCCGTCGCCCTTGCCGCTGCTGCACACTCGCCGGCGCTACTGGATCTCATAGTCGCCACCCTCGCCTTCTTCTCCTAGATCGTTCCAACAGAACCTCTAGCGCTGCAACCCACAGCGCCAGCGCCGCCTACAGCCCACAGCGCCGTCGCCCTCGCCGGCCGCTGCTGCACACTCGCCGGCGTCGACAGCTGACTGAATCTCATAGTCGCCGCTGCTACAGATTAGGTTTGTTTT
>JAOTRH010218142.1:0-10622 GCA_034768845.1 Heliamphora exappendiculata
CTCAAATTATGTCTTGAGTTTCCAATTATCAAATGCACTGAATTCTCCTCACGTTTAAGATATGGATTCCCGATAAACAAATTAGGTTACTGATAACCCGATTTAATTATCCTCTTCTCCTCGCAATCGCACCACTTATCCTTTTGATATGCCGGATCCAAAGATCCACTGTACAAATTTAGCATAATCAAATCTATAAGCAAAGCACACGAGAGGGAACTCCTCAACCTAAGTCGGGTGTGGTTTCTGTTAGCTGATTATCGATTATCGGACAAACAACGCCAGTACCCAACTCATCGGTATTGTTGATCTCATGAAGAAAATCTCAACCATTTATGACTCAAAGTACTGTACACTATCTGAACACAATCAATCTATCACTTCGGAATTAAGAGTTCGTGCAATACATGATAATACGGCATGTAGATCAATCCATATAGTCAGTATAGAATTGATTATCCCGTTGATCCCGCTCAATACACTCCAAGTGTACTAACACAACGAGCTCGAACATCGAATTTCTAAAACCTAAATTTGACCCGTTCGACCTAGCCAATACCAGCTACTATAACGATGTACTACAATTGTACCAATGGAATGTTCGTGTCCATTGCGATTGTGAGCCTACCTGTATAATCTGTCAGAACCTATGACACGAGCTTCTGTGCGGCATGCACCGAGTCAAATACTAGACAGAATATACGGACTATGCATTCATTCATCACAAATATAAATATGAAACCACGAATGCAAAAACATCTCAAATATTTCTCATTAATATGCCAGGGATCAAGAATAAAAAACTTTAAAAGCATGGCTTTTTAATATACATTCCTAACATCTAGTTCTGTCAGGATCCTATCAAAAGACTCTCCCAAGAACATATACCGGTCAGGTTGATGAGCAACTCTCCCATTACGACGAGGCACTACCTATGCTTGTGTACTAGTTGTAACACGCTTGCAGAATCAGAACCGTGTGCAACAGCACCATGTTCTTGATTTGCACTTGTCCTGATAATCCTCCCACTACGACGAGGTAATGGGGTATTAGTGACTTGTTCTTCCATTCTACTGGTATTTTCTCTCAGTTATTCTAGAATAATATTGCTTTTGGGCCTATGATCCATAATATAATTCTCTTCAAAGAATCGGGCATTGGTACCAACAATGACCTTCTGATCTATAAAATTGTAAAATAGACCACCCTTTGTTCCCTTGGGATACCCTACAAAGAAACAAACTTCTTTTATCGGTTCCAACTTACCCACGTTTCCTTTCAGCACATGTGTTGAACACTCCCAAATTTGAATGTGTTTTAGACAAGGCTTACGCCTGGTCCACAATTTTGTGGGAGTAGAAAGTATTGACTTAGAAGGTACCGAGTTCAGAATGTAAGTCGTTGTCTCTAAAGAGAGTCCCCAAAATGAATCGGGTAAACCTGAATAACTCATCATGGACCTTACCATTTTCATAAGAGTCCTATTCATTCTTTCTGCTACACTATTCTGTTGCGGAGTGACATGTGCAGTCAACTAGGATGTAATCTCTACTGATGACAAGTAGTCCTTAAACTCTCCAAAGAGGTATTCTCCACTACGGTCGGATCGTAGTTATTTGATACTTTTACCCAGACGCTTCTCCGCCTCTACCTTGAATTCTTTGAATTTCTCAAAACATTCAGACTTATGGTACTTCAGGTAAATGTATCCATACCTTGAGTAGCCATCAATGAAACTGACGAAGTACTTAAAGTCACCTCTAGCCCGAATTTTCATAGAACCACACACATCATAATAAACTAGCTCGAACTGTTCTTTAGCTCTATAACCTTTGGCCGAAAAGGGTCTATTGGTCATTTTACCTTCTAAGCAAGATTTACAGATTGAAAGTGCCTCAACTTCCAATGAACTCAAAAGTTCATCTACTACCAGTCTGTTTATCCTTTTTAGATTAATATGACCCAAGCGTAAGTGCCCAAAAAATATTTAGTTCATTAAAGAAGAAAACTTTCTCTTATATGATAAATTAGATATGTTTTTTATTTCAGTTAGTTACAGCATAGG
This sequence comes from Heliamphora exappendiculata, assembly GCA_034768845.1. Classification (NCBI taxonomy): domain Eukaryota; kingdom Viridiplantae; phylum Streptophyta; class Magnoliopsida; order Ericales; family Sarraceniaceae; genus Heliamphora; species Heliamphora exappendiculata. Next base: position 2,066 of record JAOTRH010218142.1, read on the forward strand.
AGAGATTGGGGTAATAATATAAAAATCATCCACCAATGTACTAGAATAGATAACCCGTTTATTATCCTCAATAACCACATAGTTATTAAAATAAATCAAATATCCATCTTTAACAAATCCAGAAATAAAAACTAAATTCCTTCGAATGGCAGGTATATAAAGACAATCTCTCAATATTAAAACCTGATCTCTACCAAAATTGATAGTGACATCTCATGCTGCAACTGTTGTTACCTTTGTATTATTATCCATATGCTGGTAAATCTCTTTATCACTAAGTTATCAGATTTTTAGAAACCCCTTTAATGAATTGTAGACATGATTAGTGATTCCCGTATTTACACACCAAGTACCAATAGATAACACCGCTAAACATATTTTCACAACTAGTGAATAGAAATTACCCTATTTGTTCTGCCTTTTGAGAAATACTGAACATAGTTTTTTCTAGTGCCGGGTCTGGTTGCAGTGAAAATATCTGCATTTTAGCTTTTTCACACCAGTTCGTGGCCCACTAACTATCCTAAAAATCGTGTCTTCCTATTTCTGAAACTTTTTCTTTTTCATGCCTTTCAGCCCAGAGGAAAAACTTTTTTCAGAAACAAGCACATTTTTAAGTATTGAAGGAATACCATTTGTAATTAAAGTTATATCCAAGCTACATTTTTAGTCAACAAAATTCAGACCCGTTAGTTTGTTTTCTTTGAGTAATAAAGCGAGTGGGTTGAAATCTATTTTAAACCTGAGAATCATATAATTAAAAAAATCGTTAATTATGATGAGAAAAATTTTGAATTTAGCATGTGTTTGGCCTGGCTTAAAAGCCAAGCTTTTTGACTTTTTTCTCTCACAAAAAAAATCATGATTTGACATCTACTTTTTCACAAAAAAACCAAAAAGCCTAAAAGTCACTAAAAAATGCTAGTCCAAGCACAGGCTTATTTTTATTTGGTTCCCTCTACCATTTTAAAATTAATTCGCCAGCAGCCTGACAACCTGAGAATAGCATGCCTCGATGGGAGAACGTCTACTATCTTTCATAAGACTAGACATGCCAATTTCTTTTAATTTTACTATCTATGCAACAAACCCTGTCAAATAAAATTAAATAACTGACATAGTTTCAGTCTAATATATAATAGTAGTAACTCAAATAGAAAGGATACTATTATATACAGTTAAGTATTAACCATCATCTAATTTTAAATTAATCACTTTATAATGAACCATTTAGATGGAGAAGTGATCCACACTAACAATTATCCAGAATTATTCCTAAAGAAAGTTTGTACTAGCGATACTGCAATTAATCTGTCTGATGGAAAAGAATGCCTTACTGCCAACACGCAGAGTTTAATTACATCGCTTACAAACAGGTGATGAAAATCGCAGAATTTATCTATGAATAAATTCCCTCTCATACTTAAATTTTTAAAATACTTTTTGAGGGTTATAAAAATTTATTTAATTAAAATAAACTTATTAATTTTGAAAATCACACGATCTGAAAGAATCAAATATCTTTTCGTGTACACAATTTCAAATATTTTAATTTATCAAACTATCTTTTCGTGTTTAAATACGTAACAAATAAAATTTAATAAACGCATAATTTTTCTTCCATCTTTCAGTTAAGGTCATGATTAAAAATATTTATTTATTTTAATTTTTATTCCACATTTTTTATAAAATAATAATTTATTTTGATTAAATATTTATTTATTTAATTAATTTAAAATCTGGAATAAATTTTCACATTTTTTCAAGATATTCGATTTTAAAAAAAATCATCTTAAATGTGATATTTTATAAAAAAATAAAATAAATAAAATTTTTTTATTTAATTAAAATTAATTAATTAAAAAAACTTAATTTTATTTTTTATTACAACATATTTTAATTAAAATCAAATTTTTGAATTCATTAAATTAACAGGATAAATAAAACAGATATGCATATATCCCGATTTTATGATCCAAGTGAAACACTGAGGTGTTTCAGTCTTCTTTAGAAAGTCAGCTGTTTCAATCCTTATTCGCATTTGATTCGGAGTCCAGATTGCATCAGGCTTTCTTGATATAATCTGATATATACTGATATATCATATCAGTCTCGTATACATCAGAAAATTAACACAAAGCAACCCTGGGAGAGAGAAATCGCCAGACCACCACCAGCCACTGCTGGAGCCACCTTACCGCCGCCTCATCCGGGCTGCATTTTCGACAAGTTTTATATCGTTGGAAAGCTCTCGAAATATGAAATTTTTATGTCAAAAATCAGTAGAAAACCTGCCCAAAAAAACGGCCAAAAAAACTATTCGAAACTCAAAAATTGCTACTGTCCGCAACAGCACTACGCAAGCAACTTTCTGGGATTTTTTCAATCTCTTCCCGAACTCGGTTTTTGACGTACTTTATATTAAAAGAAAGCTCTCAAAAATTAATATTATTCTATGAAGAAAACTGCTCAAAATAGCCTAAAAAACTATTGAAAGCACTGCTCAAAGCTACTGCTGCCGCACCCAGCGCTGCCGCCTTTAACCGTCAACTTTCCAAGGCCGTTCCGACTTCATCCGAACTCTATTTTTGATGTATTTTATATCATTGAAAAGCTCTTGAAAAGTAGAATCTTTTTGTCAAAAAATTTCTTAAAAGTAGCCCAGAAAACTGTCTAAAAGATGTTGCTGTAGCGCCGTCGCCGCTGGAAAAAATGCTGCTATTTTTTTCTTTTTTAATGCAATGTTTGGCCCTTTTTTATTTTTGACAGTATTTTGAGGTACATTTATTGATATTTTATACATAAAATTGTTTTCAAAAAATAGTTCTAAAAATAGCCCAAAAAATCATAAAAACTGTCGTCGAATCGCTATTGGCAAAGTCGCCGGAACCGAGCTATTTTGATAACTTTTTCTTGCTATTTTTGACTTATTGTTTATGTTAGTTTTTATACATAAATACTGCAGAAAAATTCACCTAAAAAATTATTTAAAATAATTAAAAACTTACTGCGATCTGTGACCCGTTAAAATTCGAACTACCAACGGTGCCGCCTCCGTTTTTCGTGTTCTTAGACATATTCAACATATTCTTAAATAATCTAAATTGATATTTAAAAATATAAAATTAGCTATTACATCAATTCTATGTCTCAAAGGCTCACATTCGATCTATCACGGTCAACCCCTGTGATTACAAAAATAATCATCATTCACAAAACAATTTAATCAAACATGAATAATAAATGACTATCATAAAACTGGGATTAGAATTCATGCAAAATAAAGTTAGCAACAGTTTTAAAACTATCCGACCCCGATAATCGAAAATAAAAAATAAAACGACTCTGATACCAATTGTTGGAGACAAGACTGCCAAGATTTTTATTTTTACAAACGATTAATGAAAAAAATTAACTGGATGGGCGATCGCCAAAATGGGCTCTAGATAAAATTTTTGATGACGAACGATCAAAATAAAACCCTTGTATCCAAAGTTAATTTAGAAGAATATCTTTTTATCGGTCGAATCTTCAACTACGATTTGAATCCGAGTTGAAGCAACCGTCAAATCTTCTACCGTATTCTCTTATGCAACTCTCGGATATGGTGTGGGTTATAATTATCTGAGAACTCGTATCGGCAAAACCAAGACAGCTTTTGTCTTAGAAGACAAGTTATGAAACTGGTTCAGCCTACCCGCATATATATAGGGCTACAGCAAGGACCTGGGGAGTAATTATGAGTAAGACTTCCAGTGGAACACAAACACGTATCAGCGGTTTCTATAATTAAGGAAACCTCATGGTGGTATCTGCAATTATGAAAAATCAACAGCAATTTTTTCAATTCTCACAAAATACTGAATTACAGTTCACACCAGTAAAGAACTATAATTGCACTCTGACCCATAATCTCAAGACCATATAGCATTGAGCTCCTATTATTAAATGCTTACTATTTCTCCCCACGTTAAGATTTTCGATACTCGCCAATTAAATTTAATTACTGATAATTTAATTTAATCAATTTCTTGATATTCCTTAAACCCTTCTGCTTAACTTATTTGACCGCTAGATAATTAAATCTACCGACATGGTTTGGCTCGGTCAAAACTTATAAGCTTCTTTAAGGGGGTATTGTAAATCCCAATCTTTCAAGACGTAGATTCCGTCAATAATTAATATTTTTCATATAAATAATGCAGCTATCCAACTCACCGGGAATATAAATCCATATTGGACTGTACCCTCTAATGAATCAAAATAACGAATATTAAATATACACAAATCAATAATTATTTCATGATTAAGAGGATAAGCACTATTCGTAAGGAAGTGATTTAGTGATGAAGCCAATAATTATCCTCTTAATCAATAATTATTTCTTGAAAATCATTTCTTGGAATCCTGCATGCTAATCATGAGTAAAAGGATAAGCACTATTCATAAGTACTTCTCTAAGAAAGTGATTTAGTGATGAAGGCAACAACTCACGTAATGAGGGGGTCTCAATCTCCAAGTTCTCCCCAAAATGGGAAAGGCCATATGTCATCAAAGAAACCAACATCAATGGGTACTACAGAATAGTTAAATCGAACTATGTTGTTCTCCTCAAACCCATTGATGTCAAATGGCTCAAAGCCAATTATCCTTAAGATTATATATCAAATTGGGCAAATTGTTTCGTTAACATCAGTTTAAAATTGGTTTCTTTTTTATACAAAACGATAACCAAGAAAGATAAAGGCACATATAAAAAAAATACATAAATAACTTCCATTACTGTGACATGTACATAAACCACAAAAAATATGTACATATATTTTAAAAAAAATTAAAAAAAATTAAAAAATACAGCATATCTAGTGTGGAGGGTAACTATGGTAAAGTGTGACTCCCAATCCAAGGCAGCCAACTCACGTCTAGAAGCAACCAACTTTGCATCCATGGCAAGGACTGCCGCTATTGTCTCTTGACGACGTGCATCTACCTCTTGAAGCTCGTGGTGTAGCGTATTAAAATCGCGATGTACTTTCACAACTCCTGCTCATTGACCCTGGGTTAACTTAAATCCTTCAAAAACCCTCTAAACATATCGAGAGCGAGGTGCCTGAACCTAGGACTCAAAATAACCAACGGGAGGAATGCGCTTGGTCAAAGTTGGAACACATTCCCTAGGTGAGAAAGTAGGCTCGCGTCCACCAAGCAAACAAAAACACCAAACTAACCCCCTCCTCATCTCCATGCCATAACTCCACACTCCCATCGGAATGATACATCACCGAGAACTCACGATCAACTGATATGGGGAGGTGCTCTCCCTAAGTAGCTAAATTCAGATGAATTGTCACAAATGATGTAGAAAGAGCAAGAGGCTTTCCCACCGTAGTATGCACGACCAAAGGCTACTCCTCCGCTACTTATGGCAACTCCGCTAGATCTGTTGAAGGCTTAACTGAGTCGAATTGAGACTCCACCATTGACAAAGTTGTTGGGGACTCCATCACCACCAAAGGCTCCACTTCTGGTTCTAAGGCAGCTATCCCATCCCCTACTGTGTCGGTGTGCTCAACCAAAGGCTTCATTACCCCCATCACTGTCCGACGCTCCAAACATGGCTTCGTCACCGCTGGTGGCCCCATTGCATCCCTCGCTACATGAACTGGAGGCTCCACCAACGCAAACGGCCACAGCGCCTGCTCCGCCTGGCAACTGAAAACCCCGATGAAACTTGACACTCATCTTAAGGTTGCATTTCCAGTTGAAATCACAAATCGTCTAAAAGATTCCCAATTATCACTACTGCTATCGCTGAGATCGCCAGGTACTCCCATCATAACCTGAATAGACAATAAGCGCATAATAAAGTGCATGGAGATAATTTAGACAAAAAGAAAAATATATATGTATACCGTTCCTGGCATTGATGACGTCTTGGTTACGTCATCCGCACGACCCCTCTTGCGCCCTAAGCCATGAAAACAGACCTCCCAACAAATCCTGAACGCTCTCCCATAGAGTCAGGTTTCCTATCCTTCACCTTAGGAAGGTAGAGGGTAGAATCTGAATAGGTTAAGTCCTTCACCACCATTCTTTTATAAAGACCGACACAATAGACCCCAAAAGTGGCTAACATCTTCTCCCAGTAAGATTTTCACCCAGAAGTGATGCTACCTACTCTCCTCTTACCAACCAGTCAAGCAGGTCAACTATGGCATGTGCCCCCGGCTTCCACTACCTTTAGAAATCTCTCGAATGCATCCACCTTCATGATGGACTCCACCTTATGGGGAACATTATGATCTAAGTCAGATTGGCGGGCCACCCAGTGCAGACTGTAGCTGACCGATCCATACTCACCATCAACAAGAAATGAAAGAGCCAAATGTGTGAAGCATAGCAACCAGAATAAGCCGAAACACTCTAGAGTAGGGCCATCCTCTCCCACTGAAGTGTCACAATTAGGATATAAGCATCGACGTCTAGTGTCACCCACTCCATCTTGATACGGACGAGCACATAAATCCCATCGTTGTTAATCACTCTAGAAAAACGAGTTTGGACAACCCTACCCCATTGGGCAGCTCAACAACGGCCTCCATCCTCCTCTTCAATCGATCATGGAACTCGGGCAACGCTACGAAAGTGCTTGTAGAAGAACATCTCGAGGAAGGATGTATGTACGTAGGTCACTACATCATACCGTCCAAATGAACACTCTCTAGCCTTTCTCAACAGGTCCAGCCGCCTGAACAAGGTCCCCAAAAACAAGGGGCAAGAGCCACAGTCAGACCAACTGATAAAATGGTAAGTATATCAAATAAACTAGGGTCAATGCTATCCCAAGGAGGTCCCAAAAAGACATACAAGGTAAGCCAAAATGCTAAGAAGGAAGCTAAGTGTTGTCGCACCTGTAAACCTTTCCCTGGCACACCATAGCCAGGATGATTATCAATTGCCCCGCTCAAATCTTGGTACCAGTACTGGATCTATTCGCTGCATTTATTCTTCGAAGTGGTACGAAGCTCATCATTAATGCTTTTACCGATCTTATCATTCAAACAGCGCGATCTACCAAAAGGCTCCATGAATGACCTCAAAACACTAGTAATACCCCGTTAGATTGAGAATAAGTCTCTCTCGGCGAGGTTGGATACCTTGAGCAGCCTTAATCCCAAAAGATTGGAAACGCCCTCCGGCGTGGAAGTAATCTCACCCTAACTTGGGACAAAGGTATGACTGTTGGTGCTCCACCACAGCAGAATGGTCTCTATCTAGCTCTTCTCCCTCAGCACGAGAAGTCCCAAACTATTCTTCACCCCCACAAATACTTTGGCTAACTTCATTGTTCGTACAAAATCACTGCCCTCCATCACCTCGGCAACCCAAATCTCAAAGGCAGGTGAAGATTGAACATAGTTTTGGTAAGAATGGAAGGTATATGAGAATTGTCCTCTCTCAACTCCAAACCGCAACATATCCTGAGAAATAAGACCCTCATCATCATCATCTGCCTCCTCTTAGCCAAGTAAAGGATGCTCAACCACCGACTAAACATCAAAGGCAGATGCCTTCCTCTAGTAAGCGTCAATCAACCCAAAATAAGATGCTCAATACCAATGATCATCATTAGGAACCCATGGGGGCAATTCCCCCTTTATTGCCTTTAGTAGAGTCAGCCCCTTAGACTTCTTTTTAGGGTGGGGCATATCAGCACTCGATGATTAGGGACAAGTGACAATGACTCCCCCTCTACCGCGAGCTCTCGGCATAAGAGTAACCTGCAACAAAGAATTCATTCATAAACAAAGCAAAGTCAAGTAGAGGAGAATGAAAATTCAAAGAAATCTCCCTATCCCCAGTGGTAAGTCTTAACCAGCACCCTTCTTTATATATATATATAAAGTTTTGGCTGACACCCCTTTAAAAAATTGTTTTGGCCGCCACTCTCCTCCACGCATAAAAAGGTTTTAACTGAACTCCCCTCATGCCAAAGTTACTATCCTTTTCTAAACCTTTCAATAAAAAAATAATAATAATTTTGGTCGCCACCCCCAATCCGGGCATAAAAATGAGATTTGGCCGCTACCCTCCTCCGCGCATAATAAGGTTTTACTTTAATGCCCCTCTTGGAAAAGTTATTCTCTCATTTTCTAAACCTTTAAATGATAATAAAAAGTGTTGGCCGCCACCTCCTCTATGCATAAAAAAAGGGTTTTGACCGCCACCCCCCTCCGCGCATAAAAAGGTTTTTGCCAAACCCTTCCACTTAGAAAGTTACTCTCGCTATTTCTAAACCTTTAAATAAAAAAAGGTTGTTCGTTGTCACCCCCTCCTAACAAAGCTATTCCCTCGTTTTCTCAACTTCTAAATAAATAAAAAGTTTTAGCCGCCACTCCCCCTCTGTGAAAATTGGTTTTAAACCGGTGTCCCCCTTCGCACAATCAACCCCATCACACAAATTTGAAAAAAACATGTTCAACACCTCCTTTGAAAAAACTTTAGTTACCCGTGTGTAAACCCAAGAAAGAGCGCCCCCCACCCCCACCCCCCCTCT
>JAOTRH010218153.1:0-41522 GCA_034768845.1 Heliamphora exappendiculata
ATGTCCCGTTCAATACACACAAAGTGTACTGGTACAGAGAGTCGGAACAATAGACGACGCTATTATCTGTTTTTCGTAACCAAGATAGGTCTACTAAAATTCTGTGCCACATTCATAGCAATGGTATGTCCATTTCCATCTAAACAGTGAATATAAAACTTATATTCTACAAGAACCTAAAATCTGGTCTTGTGTGTGTAAGCCGTGCTCTACACACCAGATTAAATACTATACAGAATATTGGACATTCATGCATATTAAAGAAATGAGACACATACATTGCTCATAAAGATTCTCATAAAATAAAAAATTAATTTTATTAAAATAAAATAAAATACTAAAAATATTGTTTTTAGTATACTAACCCTAACAACTTTTCTTCCTTTTAATTACCTGCTTTAACTTTCGTATATTTTCTTTTCTTTTCTTATCCTATTATTAGCTGTATCTTCCTTTTCTTTTGGTATCTTTTTATTTATTTAATGCTTACATTACTACATGGATATCCTTTATTCTGTATAGTATTTAAGCAGCTGTATAGAGTAGGGCTTGCATACAGAAGACAAAATTATAAGTTCTTGTAAAATATAAGTTTTTATTCATAATTTAGATAGAATTTGGCATACCATCGGTACGACTGTGGTACAGAGTTTTAGTAAGCCTATCTTGGTTTCAGGGAATAGATAATAGTATCGTCTATTGTTTCGACTCGTTGTGCTAGTACACTTTGTGTGTATTGAACAGGACCACGTTGGGATAATTAATTTTATACTAATTATATAAATTAATTCACACCCCAATGTATCATGAGTGTTTATACTCTTAATCCTGATATAATTATTATTCGCGTATATTTAATATTCGTTGTTTTGATTTATTAAATTGTGCAATCTTTTACAGGTCAATATTATCGGTGAGTCGGATAGCGGTATTAAATATATGACGAATATTATTTATTAATAAAATCCATGTCCCAATTGGTCGGGATTGATAATACCCCCATAAAGAAGCTTATAAGTTTTGACCGAGCCAAACCCCTACAGATGGATTTATGTGAAACCCAGTTCTATTTTATTTTTGTAATATTTATTCGATATGTTGGTTATTGCTTTAATCGTTTTAGAATATTATGTTTACATATGTGTTATGCATGCATGGGCTTGGTCATGCGTCTTTTGTTCGAGTTTTCACCCAATGATGACTTCTCGAGCAGAGCTCTGTTCGCTCGAGTGGGCTTGTGGCTGAGAGTTGGGTCGGTGGAGGATCGCTCGAGTAGATAGTCGGGCGCGAGATTTTTATAAAGACAGCACATGCCTTAAACTTTGTGCTAAAACTTATTGTGCAAGCTTCTACTCTTCTCTCTAGCTTTTGACTTGATTCGAGTTCGGATCTTAGCATTCGAGTTCGAATCGCGTTTTGGAAACTTTTGTTTTTTTTCGGTGTTCAAAACTTTGGGTTTTAACTCACCGAGATAGAATCCTAGACTATCTTGTCTTAAAGGGGTGCTACGTGAACTTTTGTGCATTTTCACCTTTTTAAAATGCTTTAAAGTTTTAATTTTTGTGTTTACGCCATGTTTAGGCAGCTAAAAAGCATGTTACGCATTTTTATGGTTTATTGTAAGATTGACGGGTTTGTGTCGTGTGGTTTTCGAAAAGAAGAGTTTTGAAAATCGAAAGAATTTATGCAAATGCTTGCAAAAACCTAAATTTGGAGGTTTGGATCTAACCCGTTGGGTTGAGCCTCGTTTTAACATTCGTTGGTCTCCATAGTTAGGTGGATGACGTTGTTATGTAAAATGTAATATCTGTACATGATTGTGTGCATGCAAACTCTAGTTTAAAAATGTATTAGTTATGGAAAATTTTAGTCTCTCAGTGAAAGCACGTAAAGATGTTTTAGTTGGGACAAATATTGGTCGCTCGGTCAAAGCCCGTAAAAATGCATAATGAGGGACAGATTTTAGTCCTATGGTGAAAACCCGTAAAAATGTTGGAGGTAAAACTACCAAGATCATTGTTTTGGTAAATGATTTTCGAAAAATTAACTAGACGGACAAACGCCGAAACGGGTTTCAGATAACACTTACGACGTCGAGCTATCAAAAATAAAACCGTGTAACCACAGTTAATTTAGAAGAATCTTCAACTACGATTTGATTTCAAGTTGAATCTCCCGTCAGATCTTCTACTATATTCCCTTATGCGATTCTTGAATGTATGGTGGGTTACAATCTATCCGGAATTTATACTTGTAGAACCTGGGCAGTTTTATTCTTGGAAGACAAGTTATGAAACTGGTTCAATCTATCCGCATATTTATAGGGCTACAGTAGAGACCTGTGGAGTAATTATGAGTAAAACTTCTAGTAGAACACAAACACCCATAAGTGATTTTTGCAGTTAAGCAAATCTTATAGAGGCATCTGCTATTATGGAAAACTAGCAGCGGTTTTTACAATTTTCATAAAACACTAAATTACAGTTCACACCACTAAAGAACTATAATTGTATTCTTACCCATAATCTCAAGACCTCCTTGTATTAAGCTCCTATTATTAAATGCTTATCATTTCTCTCAACGTTAAGATTTTCGATACCCACTAATTAAATTTAATTACTGATAATTTAATTTAATCGGCATCTTTTAAATTCTTAAATCCTTCTGTTTAACTTATTTAACGACCAGATAATCAAATTCATCTGCAGGGTTTGGCCTGCTTAAAACTTATAAGCTTTATTAAGGGAGTATCATCAATCTCGATCTTTTGGAACGTGAATTCCGTCAATAATTAATATTCACCATATAAATAATACCGTTATTCAACTCACAGGGATTATAGACCTATTTAAGATCGTACCCTCTAATGAATCAAAATAACGAATATTTAATATACGCAAATCAATAATTGTTTCAAGATTAAGAGTATAAGCAGTGTTCATAATAATTTTGAGATGTGAATTAATTTATATAGTCAGTATAAAATTAATTACTCTAATGTGTCCCGTTTAATACACAGAGTGTACTAACACATAAAGTCGAAATAATAGACGACGCTATTATCTGTTCTCTGTAACCAAGACATGTCTACTAAAACTCTGTATTACAGTAGTACTGATGGTATGTCCATTTTCATCAAAACTGTGAATATAAAACTTATATTCCACAAGAACCAAAAATTTGATCTATGTGTAAGTTGTACTCTACACACCAGATTAAATACAATACAGAATATTGAACGTCCATACATAATATTAAAGAAATGATACACATATATTGCTCATAAAGATTCTCATAAAATAAAAAATTAATTTTATTAAAATAAAATTAAATACTAAAAATATAATTTTCAGTATACCAACCATAACAATCTCCCACTTATACTCAAAATCATGCTGCCATATATCTAACTCCCATGCCCTCTATATGACTATCAAAAGTCTTAGCCGGTAAGCTCTTTATAAAAGTATCTGCATGGTTGTCTCCTGATACAATCTTGGTCACAGCAACATCATCCCTCTGTACAATTTCTTGTATCAGGTGATACTTACGCTCAATGTGCTTTTTCTTTTTGGTGAACTCTTGGCTATTTCGAGTTTGCAACCGCTCCGTTATTATCTCAATAAAGTGTAATAGCCGATTATACTAAAGGTACCACATCTAGATCCAACAGGAAGTTTCTAAGCCAAACGGCCTCCTTGGCTGCTTCAGGAGCTGCCAAGTACTCGACATGTATGGTAGAATCAGCAATGTAGGACTGTTTGATACTCCTCCAACTTATAGCTCCATCTCCCTGAGGTAAACACATATCCGGAGGTAAACTTACGAAAATTCTTATCAGATTGGAAATCTGAGTCTGTGTACCATAAAGGTACTAGATTGTCTGTCTAGTAAACCTATATATAATCGTTCGTCCTTTTTAGGTATTTGATTATATTCTTTACCGTAGTCCAATTATCCTGCCTTGGAGTAGACTGATATTTGCTAACCATGCCAATAGCAAAGTAGATGTCAGGTCTAGTGCAAAGCATAGTATACATGAGGCTTTCTACTACTGAAGCATAAGGAATTGCCTTCATCTTCTCTATCTCATCAAGTGTCTTAGGACATTGATCCTTGTATAGAGTCATTCCATGCCTGAAAGGGAGAAACCCTTTCTTGGAATCCTATATGCTAAAACGAGTAAGGATATCATCAATATACTTTGTTTGTGATAAGCCCAACATCTTTTATTTTGATCTCGCATAAGCTTGATCTGAAGGACGTGTCTGGCTTCTCCTAAGTCCTTCATATCGAAATACCCAAATAACCATACTTTAACTGTAGATAATGCTCCCACATTATTTTTGATGAGAAAAATATTGTCTACATAAAGTGGTAAGAGGATCATCACGCTTTCGTCATGCTTGTTGTACACACAGGACTCATCCAGAATCTGATCAAAATCATAAGACCTAATGACTTGATCAAACTGAGTGTTCCAAGATCTCGATGCCTGCTTAAGTCCATAAATGGATCTCTTAAGCTTACACAACATGTGTTCCTGGCCCTTTATAATGAATCTGTCTGGTTATATCATATATATACACTCGTCAAGACTTCTATTAAGAAAAATTATCTTGACATCCATTTGTTAGATTTTGTAATTGAAATGAGCAGCAATGGATAAGAGAATCTGGATAGACTTAAGCATGGCTACCAGCGAAAAGATTTTTTCATAATCGATCCCTTCTTTATGAGTGAACCCTTTAGTAGCAAGCCTAATTTTGAAGGTTTCAACCTTATCGTCTTCTCCTCTCTTTCTCTTGTAGATCCATTTACATCCAGTGAGTTTTATCTATTTGGGTGGTTCTACAAGTTTTTAGACCTGATTAAAATACATAGATTCCATCTCTGAATTTATAGTCCTTTGCCAAAGATCACCATCTTTGTCTTGAAGTACTTCATTGTAGTTACAGGACTCGGTATCTAGTTTTGTCAAGATCTTATCAAAAGACTCTCCTAAGAACATATACCGATCGGGTTGATGAATAACCTTTCCACTACGACAAGGCACTATCTGTGTTTGTGTACTAGCAGTAACACGCTATGCAAAATCTGAACCCTGTGCATCAACACCCTGTTCTTGATTTGCACATGTCCCGATAATCCTCCCACTACGATGAGGTAATAGAATATCAGTGATTTGTGGTTTCTCGTCCCTTCTACTGGTATTTTTTCTCAGTTCTTCCAGAATAATTTTGCTATTGGGCTTGTGATCTATAGTATAATCTTTTTTCAAGAATCGGGCATTGGTGCTAACAATGACTTTCTAATCCTTAGGATTATAAAACAGACCACCCTTTATTCTCTTGGGATACCCCATAAAGAAATAGACTTCTGTCCTCGATTCTAACGTACCTACATTTCCTTTCAGCACATGTGCTAGACACCCCAAAATCTGAATGTGTTTTAGACTAGGCTTACGCCCGGTCCACAATTCAGTGGGAGTAGAAAGTACTAACTTAGAAGGTACCAAATTCAGAATAAAGGTTTTGTCTCTATAGCGAGTCCCAAAAAGGGTAAACCTGAATAACTCATCATAGACCTTACTATCTCCATAAGAGTTATATTCTTTCTTACTGCTACACCATTATATTATGGAGTGCCAGGTGCAGTTAACTGGGATGTAATCCCTTCTGATGAGAGGTAATCTCTAAACTCTCCAAAGAGTTATTTTCCACTACGGTCGGATCGTAGTGATTTGATACTTTTATCCAGACACTACTCTGTCTCTATCATGAATTCTTTGAATTTCTCAAAACATTTAGACTTATGGTGCATTAGGTAAATATATCCATACCTTGAGTAGTCATTAATGAAACTGACAAAATACTCAAAGCCACCTTTAGCTCGGATTGTCATATGACCACATACATCAAAGTGATTCAGCTCCAATGGTTCTTTAGCTCTATAGCTTTTGGCCAAAAATGGCTTTTCGGTCATCTTACCCTCTAAGCAAGATTTACAGATTGGAAATGCCTTCACTTCTAATGAACTCAAAGGCTCATCTGCTACCAGTCTGTTTATCTTTTTTAGATTAATATGACCCAAGCGTAAGTGACAAAAAAACGTTTGGTTCATTAAATAAAAAAAACTCTCTTTGATGGTAAATTAGATACGTTATTTATTTTAGTTAGTTGCAACATATGAGAGATTAGAGTACTAACATAAAGATCATCCACCAATGTACCAGAACAGGTAACCTGTCTATTATCCTTAATAACCACAGAGTTATTAAAATAAAATAAATATCCGTTTTTAACTAATCTAGAAATAAAAACTAAGTTCCTTTTAATAGAAGGTACATAAAGACACTCTCTCAATATTAAAACCATTTCTCCACTAAAAGTAAGAGTGACATCTCCCACTACTACTACTGTTACCTTTGTATTATTGCCTATATGCAGGTAAATTTCTCCATCACCAAATTGTCAGGTTTTTTAGAACCCCTATAACGAATTGTAGACATGATTAGTGGCTTCTATATCTACACACTAGGTACCAATAAATAACACTGCTAAACATGTTTTCACAACCAGTGAACAGAAATTACCCTAATTGTTCTGGCTTCTGAGAAATACCGAACATAGATTTTTCCAATATCGTGTCTAGTTGCAATGAAAGCATCTACCTTTTGGCCTTTTCACACCAGTCTGTAGACCACTAATTACCCTTGAAACTATGTCTCCCTATTTTTGAACTTGTTTCTTCTTCATACCTTTCGGCCTGGAAGAAGAATCCTTTTTTAAAAAGAAACACATTTCTTAGTATTGAAGAAATACCATTGATAGTTAAAGTTATATCCAAATTAGCTTTTCAGTCAACAAAATTTGGTCATGTTAGTTTGTTTTCTTTGAGCATTAAAACGAGTGGGTTGAAAGCTATTTTAATCTTAAGAATCACATAATTAAACATACCGTTAATTATGACGAGCAATACTTTGAATTTATTTTAATTTGGTTCCCTTTATCATTTTAAAAGAAATTTGCCAGCATCTTGGAATACTGTGAATAGCATGCCTCGATGGTAGGACATCTACTATCCATCGTATGACTAGACAGGTCAATCCTTATTAATTTTACTATCTAGGCAACTGACCATGCTAAGTAAAATTAAATAGCTGACATAATATTGGTCTAGTATATAATAGCAGTGACTCGGATGAAAAGAATACTATTATATACAGCTAAGTGTTAACCATCACATAATTCCAAATCAATCGTTTCGCAATAAACCCTTCAGATGAAGAAGTGAACCAAACTAACAATTAACTAGAATTATCCATAAAGAAGGTTTGTACTTGCGATACCACAATTAATTTGTCCGATGAGAAGGAAGGCCTTACTGCCAACACGCAGGGTTTAATTGCATCGCTTACAAACTAGTGATAGAGACTGCGGGATTTATCTGTGAATAAATTTTCTCTCCCACTTAGATTTTTTAACAAAATTTTTGAGGGTCATAAAAATTCATTTAATTAAAATAAATTTATTAATTTTAAAAATCACGTGATCTGAAAGAATTAAATATCTTTCCGTATATACGATTCTAAAGATTTTAGTTTGCCAAACTAACTTTTCGTGTTTAAATGCGTAACAAATAAAATTTAATAAATGTACAATTTTTTATTTTACTTCAGTTAAGGTATTGATTAAAGGTATTTATTTATCTTATTTTTCATTCCACATCTTTCGAAAAATAATAATTTATTTCGATTAAATATTTTTCTATTTAATTAACTCAAAATTCAGAATTAATTCTCACGTTTTTCCAAGGTATTCAATTTTAAGAAAAATCATCTTAAACGTGATATTTTGTAAAAATAAAATGTCTAAATTTTTTTAATTTAATTAAAATTAATTAATTAAAAAAATATAATTTTATTTTTTATTACAAAATATTTTAATTAAAATCAAATTTCTGAATTAATTAAATCAATAGGATAAATAAAAATGATACGTAATCATCCACGTTGTTCATATATATATAAACACAATATGCATGTATTTCGATTTTATAATGAAAGTAAAACGCTAAAACGTTTTAGTCTCCTGTAAAAGATAACCTATAATAATTCTCTTTCCTATCAGTTTGCAGTATTTTGATTGCATCAGCCTACCTTGATACACTTTGATATACTCATATATCAAAAAACTATCAAAAAATAGCTCGAAGAAAGCCTCCACTGCCGGCCACCACAATGCCGCCGCTGGCACCACCTTACTGCCACCTTCAAGCGGGTTTTGCCACCTCATTCATGCTTCGTTTTCGACGATTTATATACCAAAAGAAAGCTATCAAAAACTAGTATTTTTTTATCAAAAAATCTGCTCAAAAACTGTCCGAAAAACAGTTTCGATGGCCGTTAAAACTCAAAAAACACTGCTGCCCCTCAACAACACTGCGTCACCAATTTTTTGAGGCCGTTCCAGCCTCATCAGAACTCTGTTTTCATCCTATTTTTTTAAATATAGATAAATAAATATTCTATATTTTTGTAAAAAACTCTAACTTGAAATAGCCTGGAAATAGCCAGAAAACTGTCTGAAAAATGCTGTTGCCGCCCACCAGCAACGTTGCCCTTTTCCACAGCCCATTTGGGTTTTTTCGATGGTCTTTTTGTGTCCATTATTTTAGAAAAATAGCTCAAATATCCAACCACATGATTCTTAGAAGAACACCTCAAAAATAGTTCGAAAGCAGCCCTGAAGGCTGCTACCGCTGTCGCCAGCAAACGCCCGTTGCTGCCCGATTTTTTCCACCTATCGTGATGCAATTTGTTTCCGACTTTTTGGATTTTTTTCTAGTTGTATTTTACTGCTATTTTATACGAAAAAAATGTGTTTAAAATCACTCTCGAAAATATCAAAAAAATAATTGAAAAATGGCCCAAAACCGCAGCCAGCAACGCTATTTTTATGGGTTTTTTTTAATTTTTGGGACTATTTTTTATACTATTTTTAAGTCTAAAATATGCTGGAAAATAAGTCAAAAAATCGTGAAAAAATCACCGCGATTCATGGCTTAAAACCACCAAAACCATCGCCGGTGCCGCCACCTGTTCTTCGTGTTCTTGGATATATTCAACATATTCTTAAATAATCTAAACAAATATTTTAAAAATAGAAACTAACCATTACATCAATCTTATGTCCCGAAAGCTTACATTCGATCTATCACGGTCAACCCCCGTGATTAAATAAAAATTAATCATCGTATAAACCCATTCAATTAAACATGAATAATAATATATTGATCATAAAATTGAAAATAGAACGTCTGCACAACAATAGTTAGCATAGTTCTAAAATTACCCTGCCCCAATAATCGTAAACTAAAAAACAAAACGGCTCTGATACCGATTGTTGGAGCAAAATTGCCAAGATTATTATTTTTGTAAACGATTTTTAAAAAAATTAACTAGACGAATAAACACCGAATCGGGTTTCAGATAAAACTTTTGACGTCGAATGATCAAAAATAAAACCCATGCAACCACAGTTAATTTAGAAGAATACATTTCTACCAGTCGAATCTTCAACTACGATTTGATTCCAAGTTGAATCTCCTGTCAAATTTTCTATTATATTTCTTCATGCGATTCATGAATGTAGGGTGGGCTACAATATATCAAGAATTCGTACCGGTAGAACCTAGATAGTTTTAATCTTGAAAGACAAGTTATGAAACTAGTTTAACCTACCCGCATATTTATAGGGCTACACCAGGGACCTATAGAGCAATTACGAGTAAAATTTTTAGTAGAACACAGACACCCATCAGCGATTTCTGTAATTAAGCAAACCTCATAGTAGTATCTGCAATTACGAAAAACTAGCGACAGTTTCTGTAATTTTCATAAATTACTAAATTATAGTTCACACCATTAAAGAACTATAATTACACTCTGACCCATAACTTCAGGACCTTCTTGTATTAAGCTCCTATTATTAAATGCTTACCATTTCTCCCCACGTTAAGATTTTTGATACCCGTCAATTAAATTTAATTACTGACAATTTAATTTTATCGGCATCTTTTAATTTCTTAAACTCTTTTGCTTAACTTATTTGACCACCGGATAATCAAATTCACCTGCAGGGTTTGACCCAGTCAAAATTTATAAGCTCCTTAAAGGAGTATCGTCAATTCCAATCTTTCGGGATGTAAATTCCGTCAATAATTAATATTCACCATATAAATAATATCGCTATCTAACTCACGGAGAATATAGACTCATATAAGATCGCACCCTCTAATGAATCAGAACAACGAATATTAAATATACGCAAATTAATAATTATTTTAAGATTAAGATTATAAGTACTATTCATAATAATCTTGATGTGTGAATTAATTTATATAGTCCGTATAAAATTAATCATCCCAATGTGTCCCATTCAATACACACGAAGTGTACTAGCACAGAGAGTCGAAATAATAAACGATGCTATTATCTGTTCTCCGTAAGCAAGACAGGCCTACTAAAACTCTTTGCTACAGTCGTACCGATGATATGTCCATTTTCATCTAAACTGTGAACATAAAACTTATATTCTGCAAGAACCTAAAATCTGATCTTCTATGTGTAAGCCGTACTTTATTTACCACATTAAATATTATACAAAATATTAAACATCCATGCATAATATTAAAGAAATGATATAGATACATTACTCATAAAGATTCTCACAAAATAAAAAATTAATTTTATTAAAATAAAATTAAATACTAAAAATATGATTTTCAGTATACTAACCCTAACAGAAGATGCATGTATTGCGTGTAAATTATTGTGGGTAATGTAAAACTGTTTTCGAGGCTTGTGTGTGCCAAAATATTCATATATATTTGTTCTAGCATGTTTAACTTTTATTACAGGCTAGTCTGTTTCCTATTGAGCCTCGACTCACGGTGTGAGATTTAAAAATCTTTTTTAGGTACACATGATCATTTAGGGTGATCTTAGGGAGTCGAAAGTGGCAGAAGACTTTCTTAATTTTCCTTTTATTTTTGGAACATGTATGATATGTATGTTTTTGGCAGAAAGGTTATGTTATAAGTTTTGTGGCGATTATACCAATGCATGTATGGTTTATGATTTTAAGAGATAAAATTTAGGTTGGTATTCGTTAAATCTCTCGGGTGTCTCACTACTCGAACGGTGGAGGTTCCGCTCGAACGGACTGCCGCTGTGTAGAAAAGTTTAATTTTGTTTTGAAAGGAGGTTTTTGAATGGAAATTCTTTTTGATAACCCTTTTTGGTTTAAAATTGAGTGTTTTGAGGATTATTATTTTACAAATAAATATTCTGTTTTTGTTTTGGTTTTCGTGGATTTTTATTATTTGGAAATCGGGGTGTTACAACTTGGTATCAAAATTGTGGGTTCGAATACCTAAGAGTCATGGAAAGAGGTTACATCACCCTGTGAGGATGGTTGTATGTGCCTGGTTGCATGTATCAAAATGTTTTTATAACATAACATGTTGAGTATGTAAATTCCGTGTATACGTGAGCATGGAGATTGGACCTTAGGATTGACTGGTTTTGCCTTCGGGCATTTAGATTAACAAACTTGGAAGCCAAGTTAGAAATACATTTGGCCAACGTGTTTTTTGGTGCGGAATCTAAGTAGGTTACCCAAATTGACGTGTCACTCTTATCGATTATCCTCGGGATGTGAGATGTGTTTGCATGATCGTTTATGGCTAAGTGTTAGCATGGTTATGTAGTTGATGTTTGTAATAACATGATGAGCTGAATTTTATGTTGTTATATTCTATATTTCTTTCATATAGAAGTTATGCCCGTGCAGAGAGGACAAAACCATGGTCGAGGCCATTGCTGTGGTTTAGGCCAAGGGGATGCGCCAATCCCTGATGCTGGGGATGCAAATGCTCCCCAAGGTTTAGTAGACGGGGTAGGGTTGCTACGTGAGATAGTGGGTTCCACCCGTCAACTAGTTGAGGCTGCTAGACAAAGGGTGAGAGTACCCGAGCCGAGGGTAACTATTGCGATGCGAGAGTTTTGACATTTAACCATCCAACCTTTGTTGGGAATCTCAATCCCACAGTAGTGTAAGGAGCTGGTACCTGTTTATGTTATTCTTTTATATTTTCAATAAGAGAAGAGAAGAAAATAAATTTGGGTGTGGGTGCCATAAAATTTTGCTCGTTAACGGTTAACTTAACGGTATGTGAAAGTAAAATGGAAAGATTCGAAATATTTAAATGTGAACAAAGTTGGAGGTTTAAGTTGAATTTTAAAAAAATTCGCAGAATTTCGGTTCAGGGATCACCACTTGTGCGGTGGAGGTCCACTCGGGCGGACTATCGGAATGAGTTTAGATTGATCCAGAAGATTGGAGATATTTTGGGGGATTACATATATGTGTACACATGTGTCACGTGAGAGAGAAAACCACCCATCTCTTTTCCTCCTTTACACTTCTTCTTCTTCCATTCTAGAGAGAGAGAGAGAGAGAGAGAGAGAGAGAGAGAGAGAGAGACCCACACTCCACATGAAAACCCTAGCCCTCTCCCATGGAAATCGAAGCTTTGAAGCTAGATTGGGAGTAAGCAAGAGTGGAAATTAAGCTTTGGAGCAAGGAGGTGGAAGATGGAGCATCATGGAGGCAAGAACACCCAAGATTCAAACCCCAGGAGGGAGAAATTGGAGTAATATCAAGCTTTTGAGTAAATTCGAGGTAGGATATAGATTCTCTCATATGTTTGTGTTGATTTGAGTTGATAATTTGTTATATGAGTAAATTATAGTAGGTTTCATGCATAATTTGAAGGGTTAATAGAGTAATGTGTGAGTTGGGTTGGATTTTCATAAAGAATTGAGTTTTTGAGAAAAGAATAACCTTGATTTGTTCAAATTGATTGTATAAAAGAGTTTATGAGACTTGAATCCAATGTTTTTATGGTAAAAATTGAGAATTGAGACTTGATTGATGAAGGGTTAAGGGTTTTGAAATTAGAAATGCAAAACTGGGGTAAATCTGGTGTTTTCTCGGGCGATAGCGCGCTTGAGTGGAGCCATGTCCGCTCGAGCGCTCAACTGGCAGAGAGTTGGGCACTCGTGCGTCCGACGTCCGCTCAAGCGGACAGACTGCATAGGTTCAACTTTGTTTGATCATATCTCCCTCATCTAGACTCTGAATTGGGTCGTTCTTGTACTCAAATCGAAGTGCCGGAAGTCCTCTTTCCAACAAGACTACTCTCACAAAAAATTTCTTTCTGTAGAAAAAGTTATGATCAAATTAGTGAGAGTATGTCAAAATTTTAAACCCATTTCTCACCCGTTTCTAGCCAAATGTTTTGGAAAAACGTATTTTCATTAATGTTGGTCCTTTTTACTAAGTTTCTAATTCCTTAAGCTAATGACACACCTATAAATTTATCTAGATTGAGTTGAGAGGCACACATTGATCCTATTGGTTGGGCTTTCCATTACAATAAAAGTGGGTTTCAAATTGATAGGTATATATATACATGGTGGGGTTTTCCTTTTAAAATAATGTGATCTTTTGCTATCAATCTTGCGTTATTGGTACTTGGTGACATTGAAGTGATGATGTGAACCATGAGAAATTATATAATGAAATTATTAACTTGAATTGAAAGCCTACGGTTGAATGTGGAACATGCATATTGAGGGGCTGAGGTCCTGCGGTGAAAGCCCTCGAAGATTTATGTATAATGAGGGGCTGAGGTCCTACGGTGAAAGCCTAGAAAGGTTTATAAATTAAGTTGGGCTGGCGGATCCTTGGTGAAAGACCGAAAACTTGCGCAAGATGGGGATCACATGCCCACGGGTTAGTCCCCGAAATGTGATGTTGTATCCTGGTGAGTTCTAGAGCTATCTATTACCCAATGGCTTCGCGTAGCCTATTAGAATAATAGGGAGGAGTTTCTATAAGCTGCACCAAATATCGGTTCATTAATTATAATAAATTAATTGTGATAAATCGGATAATGAAAATGTGATTTGGTTTTTTTTTTTGTGTGAAAAACCAAGAAAAGAAAATAAATGTGAAAGAAAGGAATATGTTGAAAAGGACTTAATGAATAAATAACTTGGCGTGCGTGGGTGTGTGTGTGAATGAATGACAAATTTATGAAACTTTCATTTTTATTCTGTTTGCACCCATCACACCTCACAAATAATGCATTATATCTGAGTTAATCTATATCCTATGAGTTTCGGCTCACGTACGACTGCTAAACCATTTTTCAAGTTCTGAGGAGAACTGATGATACCGAGATGATGGAGGCATTTTGGAAATGGGCTAGAAGATGGGCCTAGCATTTCTTTTCTTATGCCATATGTACACATAAAGTTAAAGGATTTGATGTATTTGATCTTGTTCTTGTATTTTGGAAAATCGGGTGAGTGAAATGATATACTGCCTTGTAAATGATCTTGTGGGACTTGAAGCATTAATTAGAATTTGTTGTGTCGGTGAAATAAAAATATAGTTGTTCAAGAAAATATTTATTCCTAAGTGAGTTTTGAATTCAAATCTAAAGTAAAATTAAAATGTGTAAAATTAGAAGGATCGGTTTGGGTTAGTCCACCGGTCCTTGGGGTTCAGGACATGAGAGGTACCCACAAAATGGTTGGAACTTATGATCAAGATTCTAGATACACAAAAAATAGTCAAGAATGACCTGAGGGTTGCATTTGCCGCATTCTAGATGAGAGGTGACGCCTATGACTGGTGTAAATTTGTTAGAACTACCGTGGAGGGTAAATGGGCAGCTTTTATGAGGGTATTTCTGGAGAATTACTTTTTTAAGTCCTCCAGGAATGTCTATTGAGAGGAGTTTTATTTTCTCACTTAGGGGACGATGAGTATCGTGTAATACGGGGCTAGGTTTACCAGTTTATGCCACTTTGCATAGGAGTTTATGGCTACTGATGAGCTACGTTCGAGGAGGTTTGAAAGAGGATTGAGGCATGCGATCAGAGAGCAGGTGGCAGGATTGAGGCTTCGTGTTTTTACAAAATTGGTGGAGTCGGCGGCTGTTACAGAGAATACTTTGAATGAGACTTGTAGACCCACGGTGGCCAGGACATCATAGGGTGGGGCAGAGGCATAGTCAGTTGGGCGTACCAACAAGAGACATAGGTCTTTTGGCCCTAGTTTTCATCCATCAGGATCACGACAGTAGTTTTCAGCACCAGTACTAGCACCAGCACCATCAGTGGCTTCATTTGGGAGGCTAGAGTGTAGGGAGCTCATTTGCTTCCGGTGTAGGCAGCTAGGGCATTGTGTGGTAGATTCTGCACAGTAGAGGCAGTCCTAGAGTCTAGCACTGGTTTAGTCGCAGGGGAGAGAGCTGCCAGTTTGTTTTGGATGTGGCCAGTTTGGACATATTCGCAAGAACTGCCCTCTAGGAGGCAGTGTGTCGAGCACGAAAGGAGCACCAGTTGTTCCTCCTGCACAGGGTCTACAGAATTACCGACAGCAGCACCCAACAGTTCAGACTTCTAAGGTTACAAATGAGGGTGCTTCAGGACAGTCAGTGCGACAGTCGACAGTTAAAGGCTATGGTGGGCATATTAGGGCACCACAGGGCAAAGTGTATGTCCTTATAGACCCCAGTTCTTCCAAGGCACCGATTGTGCCTAATGCTGCAACTACTACTTCAGTGATCAGAGGTACTCTCTTAGTGTACAGATCATAGGCTAGTGTGTAGAGATGGACTACTTGGGTAATACACTGTATGTACAGACCCCGGTGGGAAAAAAGTATTATTGGGACGTGTTTGTAGATCCTGCGAGTTAGAGGTTGCCGGCCACTATTTAGAGTTTGATTTCATCATTATAGACATGACCACATTTGATATTATCCTATGGATTGATGGCATACCACCTATCGTGCCTATATTGATTGTAATTAACGGAGGGTATCGATTTGTACACCTAAGGGTGATTATTTTTATTTTGTGGGCGATCGGGACGAGGGTTTAGTGTTCATGCCCGGTGTTGTTCGAAATTGAGAAAACCTAGGTTTTCTCTTTTTTGCTCTTATGTGGGATGAGGTGGTTAGGGTTCGAGGAGAATTTCCCCTATGGTTTGTGACTATCTGGATGTCTTCCCAAATGATCTACTTGAGTTGCCACTAAGTCATGTGGTAGAGTTTTCTATTGATCTCGTCCTGGGATCTACTTTTATTTCGATGCCATCTTATCATTTTGCATCGGCTGAGTTGCAAGAACTCAAGGTACAGCTTCCGGAGTTTCTTGATAAGGAGTTTGTGCATCCGAGTACGTCGTCGTGGGGAGCTCCAACCTTGTTTGCTAAGAAGAAGGATGGGTCTTTGAGGTTATGTATTGATTATCAAAAGTTGAATCATGTGACAGCGAAAAACAAGTATCCTATGTCGAGGATTGATGACTTGTTTAATCAACTAAAGGGTTCAAGTTGCTTTTCAAAGATTGATTTGAGATTAGAGTATCATCACTTGAGGATCAGGGACGAGGACTTAGCAAAGACTGCCTTTAAGACTCGATATGGTCACTATGAGTTTTTGGTTATGCCATTGGGTTTGATGAACACTCCTGTGACATTTATGGACATGATGAATCATATATTTCATCCGTATCTAGACAGTTTTGTGGTTATGTTCGTGAATGACATTCTTATCTACTCACCCTCGAGGGAGATGCACGAGGAACATCTACGTATTTCTCTACAGCTGTTGAGAGAGCATCGTATGTATATGAAGTTTGACAAGTGTGAATTTTAGGTGCCCGAGGTGAGGTTTCTTAGACATATGGTATTGAGAGATGGAGTATCTAGAGATTCTTAGAAGACTGACGTAGTGATGAATTGGGAACGACCGAGAAATGTATTTGAGATCCACTGCTTTTTGGGTTTAGAAAGCTATTACAGACGATTTGTGAAGGATTTTTCTAAACTTGCTATGCCGATGACTGGCCTTACGTAAAAGGGAATCAAATTCATTTGGAGTGAGGCCTGTGAGTTGGCATTTCAGGAGTTAAAGAAGAGATTGGCGAGTACACCAGTGTTAGTTATTCTAAAATGAGGTTTAGGTTACACAATGTATTGTGATGCGTCGCATGATGGTTCGGGTTGTGTTTTGATACAGGAAGGCAAGGTTGTGGCTTACGAATCTCGAGAATTGAAGACTCAAGAACAGAATTACTTGACACATGATTTGGAATTAGCTGCTGTGATTTTTGCCTTGAAGGCATGTCAGCACTATCTTTATGGTGAGTATTTTGAGATTTTCTCCAATCACAAGAGTTTAAAATACTTATTTTCACAGAAGGACCTGAATCTACACTAACGACAATGGATGAAGTTTATGGAAGATTGTGATTTTGACCTTCAGTATCACCTGGGAAAGGCCAATGTTGTGGCCGACACTCTTAACAGAAGATCTCACGGTTTGTTAGCTACTATTTTTATACGAGAATGGGACATGCTTAGGGAGATTAGCGAGTTTGATTTATGTCTCAGAGAGACGAAGGAGGGTGCGACATTGTTCTTAGTAATTTCACAGTCTACATTGGTTACCTGTGTCCTAGAGGCTTAGCAGACGGATCAAGAAGCTCTAATGCTAAGGGATCTTGTGGCCAGCAAGAAGGACACTAATGGATGGATTGTGATTCTAGATCAGAGTTTGAGGTTTGTTGAGAGAGTATTTGTGTCAGAATAGTGTCGCGATGACGTGTTACAGGACTTTCACCATTCTCGTCTTGCAGTGCACCTGGGAGACACTAAAATGTATCATGATCTACGTCATCAGTTCTGGTGGAAGGGAATAAAGAGATAGGTGGCTCAAATTGTTACTCGATGTCTCACTTGTCAGCAAGTGAAGGCGAAACATGAGAGGCCAGCAGCTTTACTTCAGCCATTGTCTGTATTAAAAGTGGGAGAACATCACGATGGATTTTGTAATTGAACTTCCTAGATTGCCTAAAGGGCACGACGTTTTTTAGGTTGCGGTTGATAGACTGACGAAGTCTGCACACATTTTTTCCATTTGCGTGAAGGATTCTATGGACAAGCTGAGTAGGCTATATGTCCGTGAGATTATTCGGTAACACTGAGGCCTGTTTTTATTATTTTTGACTAAGACCCGCACTTTACATTGCACTTTTGGCAGAGTTTTTAGGTAGCTCTAGTAACGAGCTTGCGTTTCAACATAGCTTTTTATCCTCAGATGGATGGTCAGTCCGAGCATACAATAAAAATTCTGGAGGACATGCTGAGGGCTTGTGTACTAAATTTTTGGGGTTCTTGGGGGGATCATTTACCATTGGCAGAGTTTGTGTATAACAATAGTTATTAGTCTAACATTAGGATGGCCCCCTTTGAGGCCTTATACGGAAGGCCGTGTAGGTTGCCAGTGTGTTGGACGGATGTAGGAGAGATCGCAGTTTTGGGACCCAGCTTGGTGAGAGAAACGGTAGAAAAGATCACTATAATTTGACAACGCTTGGTCACGGTTCAGAATTGTTAGAAGAATTACGCCGATCAAAGGAGGAGGCCTTCAAAGTTTGGGGTGGGGGACTATGTGTTTCTTAAAGTCTCGCCATGCCGAGTTTTAATGAGATTTGGCCGTAGCAGGAAGTTGTCGTCGCATTTTATTAGCCCGTTTAAAATCTTTGAGAGGATTAGAGAGGTAGCATACCGTCTAGCCTTGCTTCCTTAGCTCTCATCTATGCACAATGTGTTTCATGTCTCCATGCTTCAAAAGTACAAGCCTGACCCATCGCACATATTGGATTTGGCTTAGTTGAGGGTAAATGAGGATGTTTTTTTTAGGAATAACCGGTGAAAATTGTGGACACAAAGGAGCAAATGTTGAGAAGGAGAACCATTGAATATGTCAAGGTTCTGTGGTTTTATCACAGAGTCGAGGAAGTGGCGTGGGAGCTGAGTTCGAAATCGATGTTAGATACCCAGAGTTGTTCACTTTATGAACTTATAGTGAATTTTACGAGCGAAATTCCTTTAAGGGTGGGAGAGTTGTGAGACCCGATTTCATTTTATTTTTATAATGTTTATTCGATATGTTGGTTATTGCTTTAATCATTTTAAAATATCATGTTTACCTATGTGCTATGCATGCGTGGGCATAGTCATGTGTCTTTTGTTCGAGTTTTCACCCAACGAAGACCATTCGAGTGGAGCTCTGTTTACTCGAGCAGGCTTGTGGCCGAGAGTTGGGTTGGTGGGGGACCACTCGAACGGATCTCTGTTCGCTCGAGCAGGCAGTCGGGCGCAAGATATTTATAAAGACAGCCAATGCCTTGAACTTTGTGCTAAAGCTTGTTGTGCAAGCTTTCACTCCTCTCCAGGAAAATCTCTTGAAATCTCTACCTTCTCTTTAGCTTTTGGCTTAATTCGGATTCGAATCTTAGAATTTGGGTAGTTGATCCTTGGTACCCTTGTCGTGGGCTTCGCGTTCATCCGAACGAAATGGCATTTTGGCGACTTATAATTTTTTTGGTGTTCAAAGTTTCTAGTTTTTAACTCACCGAGATAGGATCCTAGACTATTTTGTCTTAAAGGGGTGCTACGTGAACTTTTATGTATTTGCACCGTTTAAAAATGTTTTAAAGTTCTAATTTTTGTGTTTCACCATGTTTGGGCAGCTAAAAAGCATGTTGTGCATTTTGAGGGTTTATTATAAGAGTGGAGGGTTTATGTGTCGTGTGGTTTTTGAAAAAAGTTGTTTTGAAATTTGGAAGGATTTATGAAAATATTTGAAAAAATCTAAATTTGGAGGTTTAGAGCTAACCCTTGTGGTTGAGGGTTGAGTTTCGTTTTTACGTTCGTTGGTCTCCATGGTTAGGTGGATGACGTTGCTTTGTAAAATGTGATATTTGTACATGATTGTGTGCTTGCAAACTCTGGGTTAAAAATGCATTAATTGGGGCGAATTTTGGTCTCTTGGTAAAAGCCCGTAAAGATACATTAGTTGGGGCCGATATTGATCCGTCAATGAAAGCCCGTAAAGTGCATAATGAGGGGTAGATTTTGGTCATACGGTGAAAGCCTGTGAAGATGCATGTATTGCGTGTGAATAATTGTGGGTTATGTAAAATCATTTTCGAGGCTCGTGTGAGTCGAAATATTCATATATATATTTGCGTGAGTATGTTTAGCTTTTATTTTATGTTAGTATGTTTCCTATTGAGTCTTGGTTTACGGTGTGGGATTTAAAAATCTTTTTCATTACACATGATCATTCGGGATGATCTTGGGGAGCCGCAAGTGGCAAAAGACTTTCTTAGTTTTTCTTTTGTTTTTGGTGGGTCACCCAAAAGCACGCTTTTATGGGGATTAACCTGAGCGAAGGGTTTACCTTACATTGCACAAGTTTTTGATTTTTCATCGAGGAGCAACTCGTGCTTAAACTTAATCATTTAATTTCATCACACGATACTTTAATTATTCAATTGTTCCATTTCCTTAACCACCAAAATGAGTCCAACTGTCAACCCGGTTCCTCCTGCCCAACCCATATTACTACATGTATTTTTTGATTTTTTATGAAAAATCCCAAATTTTCCTACCTGACACTAGCATGTGTCACACAACTCATGAGATATAAATACAATGTGTTACCACAACTCTCAATTTAATCAATAATCACATTAATTTCAACATATGGGCCCCTTAACCTCAAAATCCTCAATTTTCATGGTTTAAACTCAATTTCAAACCCTAGTTCATCATTTCTCAATCCAACCATAGTTAACAATAATGTAAAGATAGAATCATGTTAAATCCTCTATGGATCTAAGATTTAACATTCATTAACATCAAACCCAAACCTCGGGCTTCGAAAACACCATTTTCATGCTTTTATGTTCATAAATTCAAAGACACAACACATATCATATAGATATTCAAGGCTAGTCATAAATCCTATCTTTCATACTCTAGATCCATAAGAAAAAGGCCCAAACAAGCTCCAACCACGAGAGTCTCTAAAAAAAAGGTGAGAATGAAGCCCCCAACGTCTAGCTCGAACCTCCAACGGGCAAATAACCACGGTGGCCACAAGAAATCTCCTCAAGAAAGCCAAGAAAGCTCCAATAACTCTCCAAACACAAACCTTAGCTCTCACTTCTATTTTAGAGAGGGAGAGAAATGAAAAGAATGAGAGGAAAGAGCCAAAACACAATTTTTAAAGTCTGCTCGCCTATAGTTCACTCGAGCGGACCCTCCACCGCTCGAGCGACCCTCCCAACCAAAATCTCTCGGCCACCTATCCATTCGAGCAGTCTAACCTCCGTTCGAGTAATGTATGCAATATAATTTTATTAATATTATGCATTAATGTCTTTTATTTTATACAATATTTAATCTGGTGTGTAGGGTACAGCTTGCACACAGAAGACTAGATTATAGGTTCTTGTAGAATATAAGTTTTTGTTCACAATTTAGATGAAATTAAACAAATCATTATTATGACTGTAGCACAGAGTTTAAGTAGACTTCTTGGTTATGGGGATCAGATAATAGCGTTGTCTATTATTCTTACTCTCTGTACTAGTACATTTTGTGTGTATTGAACATGACCGTATTGGAATAATTAATTTTATACTGATTATATAAATTAAATCACACCCCAAGGTTATTATGAGTGCTTATACTCTTAATTCCGAAATAATTATTATTTGCGTATATTTAATATTCATTGTTTTGATTCATTAGAGAGTGTAATTTTTTAATGGTCAATAGTCCCGGTAAGTTAGATAGCGGTATTAATTATATAGTGAATATCAATTATAGACAGAATTCACATCTCGATTGTTCAGGATTGACGATACCCCCTTAAGGAAGCTTATAAGTTTTGAGCATGTCAAACTGTGCAGGTGGATTTAATTATCCGGCTGGCAAATAAGTTAAGTGAAAGGCTTTTGAAATTTTAAGAAACCGATTAAATTAAATTGTCAGTAATTAAATTTAATTAGCGAGTATCGAGAATCTTAACATGTGGAGATGAGTTAAGCATTTAATAATAGGAGCTTGAATACTCGATTTTGAGAATATTATTGGGAGTGCAATTACGATTCTTTAGTTGTATGAATTGTAATTTATGTTTTTATGAAATTCTCTCAGGGACAGGTGAGTTTTTATAATTACATTAGAAGCTCAAGTCATATTTAGTCCACAAGACCCTACTGTAACCTTATATATATGCGGTTATGCTAAACATAAATCATAAGCCATCTTTCAAGACTAGGGTTTCTATGTATTTCCTATTATGATTAGTTTAACAAGTTTAAGTTCACGAAAGATCGTAGCGCACTCTACACTTGTGACTCGCATTGAAAATATAGTAAAGAGCTTGATTGGGACTTCAACTCGAATGATTCACATTCGTGGTTGTTGCATTAGTCGAAATTAATCTACCAGATTTTGAAAAGTATAATCCCGAATCTAGTTTTGAGAGTATGGGTTTTATTTTGAATGTTCGACATAAAATTATTTTAATCTAGAGTCTGTTTCGATGATTGCCCGTCCAGTAATTTTTTATCGAAAAATCGTATTCAAACCAATGATCTTGGAAGTTTACCTCCAACAATTGGTATCAGAGCTGTTTTGATTATGTTTACAGTTAATCCAAGGGCCAAGTAGATTTAGAACTATACTAACTTTCTTTTGCAGGCGTTCTAATCCCAATTTTATGATCGTCATTATTTTTATGTTTGATTGAATGTGTGGATTACGATTATTATTTTTAATTACGAGAGTTGATCGTAATAGTTTAAACTTTTTTAGTCCAAATATGAGCTTTCGGGACATAGGTTTTTGATGTCAAAGATTTTATTATTGTTTTTAGATATTTTAAAATACTTAAGAATAGGTTCGAATGTTGAAGAACATGAAGAACGGGTAGCTGCACAACTAGTTGTTCTAGCGGTGTTTTTGGGTGTTTCGGGCTGCAGATCGCGATGGTTTTTGCATGATTTTAAAATAAGTTTTTTCAGTAAGTTTTTTTTACAGATTTTGTGTATTGAAAATAGCAATAAAATAGGTTCGAAAACGCAGCAAAAAGGGGTGGCAAAATAGCCCGCCGGTAGCTCGAGGGCCATTTTTGGCTCAATTTTGTAATTTTTCCAGGATGGGTTTTGTGCAGTTTTTTAGACACAAAATAGAAATAAAATAGGCTGAAAAAATAATCGAAAAACATAGCAAAAACTTGGATAAAAACAAGTTAAAATAGGCGGCAATAAGGGCGGAGGACAGTAGGCTGTCTGGGGCCATTCGAGACTCAATTTTGAGCTTTTTCAGGGCTGTTTTTGAGGAGTTCTTCAGAGAATCATATTGGTAGATATCAACGCTAAAAATAGTTCCAAATGAGAGCTGAATCAACCACAGAAAGAAGGTAAAACAGGCGGCGCAAGTTGGGGCGGCGCAGGTGGGCGGCGGCAGCTTCTTTGAAGGTTTTCAATTGTTGTTTTTGGGCTGTTTTCGAACCATGGATTTTTATTAAAAAATTATATATTTTGTAAGAAATTTTTTAGAAAAAATGGGGACAAAAATGGAGTTCGGATGAAACCGAAATGGTTTCGGAAAGTTAATGGCATAACAAGTGGCGTGGCAACAGCGGCAGTGGGGGTTCAACGGCCATTGAAAGCCATTTTTCTCAATGTTTTTGAACCAAGGTTTCTACAAAAAAATATATATATATTTCGTTAGCTACATTTCAGAAAATACAAGGATGAAAACGGAGTTCAGAAATAGGTCAAAAAAGCCTCGGGAAGAGGCTGGTGCAGTGTTGCCGACGGGTGGCCGGCGATGGTTGCAGTTTGAGGGGGCTCCGGGGGCTATTTTCTGATATGTTTTGATCGACAAGTGTTGTATATTTATAACACTATGAATGAATGAATCCTTATTCGATTCTGACAAGAATAAGCAGCTTTTTGCAGCAATTGAAACACTAGAAATTTATCTAGATATAGGAACTTAAAACTGTATAGAGTTTCACATTGATCATAAAATTGGACAATATTTATCTTGTTTATGTATTTATATAAACTGCGTGAATGATAAATATTAGTTTTATATTTTCTGTTTAATTTAATTAATTCTAGAAAATCTGATTTTAATTAATATTTTGTAAATAAAAATAAAATTGAGTTTTTTAATTAAATTAAAAAACTTTAAATATTTTATTTTTTACAAAATAACACGTTTAAGATGATTTTTTTAATAAATTGGATATCTTCAAAACATGTAAAAATTAATTCTAAAATTTTAAATTAATTAAATGAAATTTTTTTTAATTTTATAAATTATTATTTTTCAAAAAAATGTATAATAAACCGTAATTGAATACCTTTATTTGATACCTTAGTTGTAAAGCAAAAGAAAAACTGTGCATTTAATTTTTTTTTATACATTAAAATACCAAAAAGATGGTTTGAAAAAAATCAGAATCTTTCGGATCGTGTGATTTTTCAAAATTAATAAATTTATTGTAATTAAATAATTTTTATAACGCTCAAAAATATTTTTAAAAATTAAGTGGGAGAGAGAATTTATTCACAGATAAATTATGCGGTGTCCATCACCAGTTCGTAGGTGATGTAACTAGTTCTGCGTGTTGGCCGCAAGGCCTTCCACCCCATCGGACAGAATTAATTGCCGTATCGCCGGTACAAACTTTTTTTAAAGATAATTTTAGATAATTGTTAGTATGGATCACTTCTCCATCTGAAGGGTTCATTGTAAAGCGATTGATTCAGGATTAGGTGGCGGTTAACACTTAGTTATAAATAATAGTATTATCTTTATTTGAGTCGCCTAAATAGTAAAATTAATAGGAATTGGCCAGTCTAAACAAACGATGGATAGTAAACGTCTTCCCATCGAGATATGCTTTTCACAGGGTGCTAGGCTGCTAGAGAATTTTTTAAAAAAAATGGTAGAGGGAACTAATTTAAAATAAAATTTAAAATATTTGCTTGTCATAATTAATGGTTTCGAATTATGTAATTCTCAAATATTAAAATAACTTTTAATTGACTTACAATTATACTCAAAGAAAACAAACTAATGGAACCAAAATATGTAGACTGAAAAGGAAATATGGATAGAGTTTTAACTAGTGAGGGTATTCTTAGGATACCATGAAATGTGTTTGGTTTTTAAAGGCAAGAAGAAAAAAAATGTTAAGAAACAGTGTGGCACAATTTATAAGGTAGTTAGTAGGCCACAGACTAGTGTAAACAAGTCGAAAGACAGATATTTTTGCTACAACCAGACAAGACACTAGAAAAAGCAACGTATAGTTTATCTCAGCAAGCTGAACAATTAGGGTAATTTATGTTCACTAGTTGTCAAAACATGTTTAGCAGTGTTATCTATTAGTTACGAGAGCCACTAATCATATTTGTAATTCATTACAGGGGTTTCAAGAAACCTGACAACTTAGTGATGAAAAGATTTACCTGCATATGGGTAATAATACAAAGGTGACAGTAGTTGTAGTGAGAGATGTCACTATCAGTTTTAGTAAAGATCTGGTTTTAATATTAAGAGATTGTCTTTATATACTTTCCATTATAACGAAAGGAACTTAGTTTTTGTTTCTAAATTGGTTAAAGATGGATATTTGATTTATTTTAATAACTATATGGTTATTAAGAATAATAAACGAGCTATCTGTTATGGTATATTGATGGATGATCTTTATGCTATTACTCAAATCTCTCATACACAATAACTGACTAAATTGAATAACACATCTAATTTACCATATAAGAGAAATGATCATTCTTTAATGAACCAAAAGTTTATTTGGCACTTACGCTTACGTCATATTAATCTAAAAAGGATAAATAGACTGGTAGAAGATGGACATTTGAGTTCATTGAAAATGGAGGCACTTTTAGCCTGTGAGTTCTACTTAGAGGGTAAGATGACCAATTGTCCCTTTTTGGCCAAAGGCTATAGAGCTAAAGAATCGTTGGAACTGGTTCATTCTGACGTGTGTGGTCCTATGACTATCCGGGCTTGAGGTGGATTTGAGTACTTTGTCAGTTTCATTGACGGCTACTCAAGGTATGGATACATTTACCTGATGCGCCATAAGTCTGAATGCTTTGAGAAATTTAAAAAATTCAAGGTGGAGACAAAAAAGCGTCTGGGTAAAAGTATCAGGTCATTTCAATTCGACTGTGGTGGTGAGTACCTCTTTGGAGAGTTTAGGGATCACTTGTCATCAGAAGGGAATATACCCAGTTGATTGCACTAGGCACTCCAACACATAATGGTGTAGCAGAAAGAAAGAATAGGACTCTTATGAAGATGGTAAAGTCGATGATAAGTTATTCGGAATTACCTAATTCGTTTTGGTGACTTGCATTAGAGACAGCGGCTTATATTTTGAATTTGGCTCCTTCTAAGTCAGTTCCTTCAACTCCCATAGAATTGTAGACTGGGCGCAAGCCTAGTCTGAGACATATTCGAATTTGGAGGTGTCCAGCACATGTGCTGAAAGGAAACGCGTATAAGTTGGAACAGATGACAGAAGTCTATTTCTTTATCGGGTATCCCAAGAGCGAAAGGTGGTTTATTTTATAATTTTAAATATCAGAAGGTCATTGTTAGCACCAATACTCGATTCTTAGAAGATAATTATATTATGAATCACAAGCCCAAAAGAAAAATTATTCTTAATAAAATTATTGTTTTTTATTTTATAAGAATCTTTATGAGCAATGTATGTGTATTATTTTTTTAATGTTATGCATAGATGTTTTTTATTATGTATAGTATTTAATTTGACGTGTAGAGTACGGCTTACACACAGAAGATTAGATTTTAAGTTATTACAGAATATAAGTTTTATGTTTACAGTTTATATAAAAATGGACATACCATCGGTACAATTGTAGTACAGAGTTTTAGTAGGCATGTCTTGGTTACGAGGAACAAATAATAACGTTGTCTGTTGTTTCGACTCTCTATACTAGTACACTTTTTGTGTATTAAACGGTACACATTAGAGTAATTAATTTTATATTGACTATATAAATTAATTCACACTCTAAGTTTATTATGTATAGTGCTTATGCTCTTAATCGTAAAATAATTATTGATTTGCGTATATTTAATATTCGTTGTTTTGATTCATTAGAGGGTGCGATCTTATATGAGTCTATATTCTCGATGAGTTGGATAGTTGTATTATTTATATGGTGAATATTAATTATTGACGAAATTTACGTCCCGAAAGATCGGGATTAACGATACCCCCTTAAGGAAGCTTATAAGTTTTGACTGGGCCAAACTCTGTAGGTAAATTTGATTATCCGGCGGTCAAATAAGTTAAGCAGAAGGGCTTAAGGAATTACAAGATACCGATTAAATTAAATTATCAGTAATTAAATTTAATTGGTGGGTATCGGGAATCTTAACACGGGGAGAAATGTTAGACATTTAATAATAGGAGCTCAATGTAAGATGGCCTTGAGATTGTGGGTAAGAGTACAATTATAGTTTTTTAGTAGTATGAACTGTAATTCAGTGTTTTATGAAAATTACAAAAATCGCTGCTAGTTTTTCATAATTGTAGATACCGCTATGAGATTTGATTTTTTGCAAAAACAGCTAATGGGTGTCTGTGTTCCACTAAAAGTCAGACTCATAATTACTCCACAGGTCCTTGCTGTAACCCTATAAATATACGAGTAGGCTGAACAAGTTTCATAGCTTGTCTTCAAGACTAAAGCTATCTAGGTTCTTACGGAAGAAAATACAGTAGAAGGTCTGACGGGAGTTTCAACTCGGAATCAAAATTGTAGTTGAAGAACTGACCGGTAAAAGGTATTCTTCTAAATTAACTTTGGTTGCACGGGTTTTAATTTTAATTGTTCGACGTCAAAAGTTTTATCTAAAAGCCATTTTGGCGTTTGCTCGTCTAGTTAATTTTTTTACCAAAAAGCGTTTACAAAAACAATGATATTGGCAGTTTTACCTCCAACAATTGGTATTAGAGCCATTTTATTTTTTATTTACGGTTATCAGAGCTGGGTAGTATTAAAACTGTGCTAACTTTATTTTGAAGGTATTTTAATCCCGATTTTATGATCTTCATATTATTATTCATGTCTGACTGAATGGGTTTGTATGATAATTATTATTTTTAATCACGGGGGTTGACCGTGATAGATCGAATGTGAGCTTTCAGGATATAGGATCGATGTAATAGCTAATTTTTTATTTTTAAATATTTATTTAGATTATTTAAGAACATGTTGAATATATCTAAGGACACGAAGAACAGGTGGCGGCATCAGCGGTGGTTTTGGGTTTATACAAGTCACAGATCGCGGTAAAATTTTAACGATTTCAAATAGTTTATTTCAGTGAGTTTTTTGCAGTATTTATACATTAAAAATAGCAGCAAAAATAAGTCAAAAGTATCAAAAAAAATTACTAAAAATAGCCGACCACCAACGACTTTGCCAGCGGGTGTTCGATGGCAATTTTGATGATTTTTTGAGCCATTTTGAGACTATTTATAAATAGTTTTTCAAGTATAAAATAGCAGCAAACATACCTTTAAACACTTTCCAAAAATCATAAAAATGGGCAAAAAATAGTGCAAACAGGCGGCAAAACAGCGCCAGTCCGGCGACAGCGGTGGTGCAAGTTTGAGGCTATTTTTGGGGCTATTTTCAGGGCTGTTTTGAGGCGTTTTTTGAAGCAATGGGAAGCTGCATATTTAAGCTATTTGTCCAGAAAAAAGGGCGCGAAAGAACCACCGAAAAAAGAACAAATAGCCCACTATTTGGGGCGGCAGCGCAGCTTGGGCGGCGACAGTGGTTCGGGCAATTTTTCGAGATGTTTTTGAGTAGATTTTTTAACAAAAAGTACTATTTTCCGAGAGCTATTTTGTGGTATAAAAAGAGTCAAAAATGGAGCAACGAGGTAGCAAAAAAAGCTTCCTGAAGCCAGCGACACTAAGTTGCACTAGCGACGACTTGGTGGCCGGTGGTGGTTCGGCTCTTCTGGGCTGTCTTTGATCGATATTTTGATATGTTTGAAGACCGTAATGTGATATACTTGTATATCACAGTGTATCAGATAAGTCTGATGCAATCCGGATACAACAGACTGACAAGAAAGAGGATTATTACAGCTAATCCTCTACATGAGACCAAAACGCTTCAGCGTTTCACTTTGATCATAAAATCGGGATATATGCATATCGTGTTTATATATATATGAACTGTGTGGATGATTGCATATCTGTTCTATTTATCTTGTTAATTTAATTAATTCAGAAATTTAATTTTAATTAAAATATTTTGTGATGGAACATAAAATTATATTTTTTTAATTAAAATTTTTAATTAAATGAATTTTTTTTAAATATTTTATTTTTTACAAAATATCACGTTTAAGATGATTTTTCATAAAATCAGATATCTTGAAAAAATATGAGAATTAATTCTAGATTTTAAATTAATTAAATGGAAAAATTGTTTAATCGAAATAAATTATTATTTTAAAAAAAATAAAAAATAAAAAATAAAATAAATAAATGCCATTAAACATTACCTTAGCCGAAAAGTTGTAGGAAAAATTGTGCATCTATTAAATTTTATTTGTTACTCATTTAAATACGAAAAGATGGTTTGACAAATCAAAATCTTTGGAATCGTGTAATTTTTAAAATTAATAAATTTATTTTAATTAAACAAATTTTTATAACCCTAAAAAATATTTTAAAAATCTAAGTGGGAGAGAGCATTTATTCATAGATAAATTCTGTGGTCTCC
This sequence comes from Heliamphora exappendiculata, assembly GCA_034768845.1. Classification (NCBI taxonomy): domain Eukaryota; kingdom Viridiplantae; phylum Streptophyta; class Magnoliopsida; order Ericales; family Sarraceniaceae; genus Heliamphora; species Heliamphora exappendiculata. Next base: position 29,845 of record JAOTRH010218153.1, read on the forward strand.
ATCACCAGTTTGCAGGCAATGCAATTAAATCCTGCGTATTGGTAGTAAGCCATTCTTTCCCTTCGAACAGATTAATTGCGGTATTGCAAGTACAAACTTACTTTTGGGATAATTCTAGATAATTATTAGTATAGATCACTTCTCTATTTGAATGGTTTATTACAAATCAATTGATTTGGAATTAGGTGATGGTTAACACTTAGTTGTAAATAATTAGTACCATCTCCATCTGAATCACTGCTATTATTTACTGTTAGTTATTTAATTTTACTTGGCAGAGGCAGTTGTCTAGATGGTAAAATTTATAAGAATTGACATGTTTGGTCATGCGATGGATAGTAGACGTCCTCCTATCGAGGCATGCTATTCACAAGGTTCCACGCTGCTAGCGATTTTTTTTTAAAATGGTAGAGAGAATCAAATTAAAATAAATTCAAAGTATTATTCGTCACAATTAATCGTATTTTTAATTATATGATTCTCATGATTAAAATAGTTTTCAATCCACTCGCTTTGATGCTCAATGAAAACAAACTAATGGGACCAAATTATGTTGACTGGAAATGGAACTTGGACATTGTCTTAACTGCTAAAGATTACAAATTTGTATTAATTGAGATATATCCACTGGTACCTGACATAGGGATGACCGAATAGGATGCCAGTCCCATCAGAAGTGATAGAAAGCTGATCAGATGGCTCGTTATTACATTTTGACTTCAATGTCAAATGTTTTGCAGCATTAGCATCAGTTTATGCCCAGTGCCTATGACATGATAATGAACCTCAAAGAAATGTTTGGGGGTCAAAATCGTGCTGCTAGGCAAGTGGTCATGAAGTTTCTAATGAATGCAAACATGGTTGAAGCCACCCTAGTAAAGGATCATGTTTTGAAGATGATCATTCTTCTAAATAAACCCGGGATCCTTGGAGCTAAAATTGTCTGGGAAAGCAAGGTCGATATCATACTCCTGTCACTGCCTAAAACTTTTAAGCAGTTTTACCTAAGCTATACAATGAATAAGCTCAGCTTTTCATTGGCAGAACTTTTTAAGGAACTTTAAGCAGCCGAGGGTGTTCTTAGGATCCCGAGAATCCATATCTTAAACGTGGGGAGAATTCAGTGCATTTGATAATTGGAAACTCAAGACATAATATGAGTTAGGACCGGGAGTTCAGTCAGGACCTTCAGTGGAATAAGTTCTGGTTCGTGCGAGAAAGGGTCTAACTCGGGGACAGAGTTAGGGATATTCGGTTTTCTTGTACGGTTAGCCCGAGTCCTATACTTTCTCGTGATCCCTCGCGTAGCCCATTATACGCACGGATAATTTTCTTATCAGTTTGGGTTATTATTTAATTTAATTTGAATGCCAATTTTGCCGCCGGAAACGTTCAGGAATTAAATTGAATGGTTGGAGGACAGTTTTGGTATTTAGCACACCTAGGGATTACTTCCTAGGTGGCCGGCCTTAATGGAGGGAGTGGGGATTTGGTTTTAGATGGATATGTATCTCTTTCTTATTTTATGGGATATAAAGATACATATACCATATATATCTTAAGGAATATGTGCAAATATATAATAAGAGGCTAAACTTAACCCTAATCCCTAACCTAGCCGCCGCCCCCTCACTCTCCTTTTAGGCAAATCATTTTTGTCTTTTGGAGTGAAGTCTGAGAAGAAATCGAAGAGGAGAAAAAGTCTTCGATCGAAATTGGTGCCCACACACCGTGATCGTCGTAGTGCATCCGGGACATACGTAAAAAGGTTGCAAGGTCGTCTTCAACGTATTTGGGATGTATTGAAGCTTTTCAACAAGTTTCATAAAGGTATAATGTCATTAAGATTAATATAGTTCGTTATTTTCATGAAAAACGCATACGTCATTTTTTACGGTCACGACGTCGGTTCAAATTTCTTTTTCTTCCACTCCAACAATATTTACCCGATGCACCGTAAGTTTAAATGCTTTGAGAAATTCAATGAATTCAAGGCGGAGGCAGAGAAACATTTGGGTAAAAAGTATCAAATCACTACGATCCGGCTGTGGTGGGAAATATCTCTTTGGAGAGTTTAGGGATTACCTGTCAATAGAAGAGATTATATCTCAGTTGACTGCACCAGGCACTCCACAGCAGAATGGTGTAGCAGAAAGAAGTAATAAGACTATTATAGAAATGGTAAGGTCCATGATGAGTTATTTAGGATTACCTAATTTGTTTTGGGGACTCGCTATAGAGACAACAGCTTACATTCTGAACTTGGTATCTTCTAAGTCAGTATCTTCAACTCCCATAGAATTGTGGACCGAGCGTAAGCCTGGTCTAAAACACATTCGAATTTAGGGGCGTCCAGCACATGTGCTGAAAGGGAACGCGGGAAAGTTGGAACCGAGGACAGAAGTCTATTTTTTTGTGGGGTATCCCAAGGAAACGTAGGGTAGTCTATTTTATAATCTTAAGGGTCAGAAGGTCATTATAAACACTAATGCCAATTCTTGGAAGAGGATTAATTATGGATCACAGGCCCAAAAACAATATTGTTCTGGAAGAACTGAGAAGAAATACTAGTAGAACAGATGAGGAACCATAAGTCACTGATATCGCATTGCCTCGTTGTAGTGGAAGAATTATCGGGACATGTACAAATCAAGAACAGTGTACTGATGCACAGGGTTCAGATTCTACACAATGTGTTACTGTTAGTACACAAACACATGTAGTGCCTCGTCGTAGTGGGAGAGTTGTTCATTAACCTGATCGGTATATGTTCTTAGGAGAGTCTTTTGATAAGATCCCGACAAAAATAGATACTAAGCCCTGTAAGTACAATGAAGAACTTCAGGACAAAGATGCAGATCTTTGGTAAAGAGTTATGAATTCAGAGATGGAATCTATGTATTCCAATCAGATTTGGAAACTTGTAGAAGCACCTGAAGGGATAAACCAATTTGATGCAAGTGGATCTATAAGAGGAGCAGACGAGAAGGTCGAAACTTTCAAAGATAGGCTTATTGCAAAATGGTTCACTCCGAAAGAAGGGATCGATTATGAGGAAACTTTTTCGCCGGTAGCTCTGCTTAAGTCTATCCGAATTGTATTATCCATTGCTACTCATTTTGATTACGAAATTTGGCAAATGGATGTCAAGAAATCTTTCTTAATGAAAGTCTTGATGAGTGTCTCTATATGATACAACCAGACGGATTCATTGCAAAGGGATAGGAACACATGCTATGTAAGTTTAAGTGATCTATTTATGGATTTAAGTAGGCATCGAGGTCTTAGAACACTCGATTTGATCAAGCCATAAAGTCTTATGGTTTTGATTAGACTCCGAATGAGTCATGTGTGTCCTTCATATTGAACTGCCCAGACAACTATATTTTAATTGTAGATAATGCCCCCACATCATTTTCAATGAGCAAGATATTATCTACATAAAGCTTGTGCGAGATCAGAAACAAAGGACGTTGAGCTTATTACAAGAAAAGTATATCAATGATATCCATGCTCGTTTTAGCATGCAGGATTCCAATAAAGGATTTTTCCATTTCAGGCATAGAATCACTCTATCCATTGACCTGTGTCCTAAGACACCTGATGAGATAGAAAAGATGAAGGTGGTTACATATGCTTCGAAATATGAAGCCTCATGTATGTTATACTTTACACTAGACCCAACATCTGCTTTGCCATTTGCATGATTAGCAGATATCAGCCTAACCCAGGGCAGGAGCATTGGACTGCGGTAAAGATTATAATCAATTACCTGAAAAGGACTAAGGGTTATATGTTGGTTTACTAGGTAGATAGTCTAGTACATTTGGGGTACACAAACTCAGATTTTTAGTCTGACAAGGATTTCCATAAGTTTACTTCAGGATATGTGTTTACCTTAGAAGGTGGAGCTATAAGTTTGAGGAGTATCAAGCAGTCCTACATTGTTGAGTCCACCATGGAGGTCGAGTACATGGCCGCTTCTGAAGCTACCAAGGAGGCCGTTTAGCTCAGGAACTTCATGTTGGATCTAGAAGTGGTCCATTCAGTTCAGTCGACTCTTACACTTTACTGTTATAATAGCTGAGCAGTTGCAAACTTGAAGAAGCCAACGGTCTACAAGAAAGGAAAGCACATTGAGTGTAAGTATCACCTGATACGAGAAATTGTACAGAGAGGTGATGCTGTTGTGACCAAGATTGCATTAGGAGACAACCTTACATATCCTGTTACAAAGAGCTTACTGGCTAAGGCTTTTGATAGTCATGTAGAGGGATGGGAGTCAGACGTATGGCAGTATAGTTTTGAGTATAAGTGGAAAATTGTTTGGGTTGGTAGAAAATACGTACTTAGATTGGATAACTTACTTAGATTCCATATTAGAAAACACGTCGGCCAATTACATTTCTAACTTGGTTTCCAAATTTGTTAATCCAAATGCCCAAGGGCAAGACTAATCAATCTTAAGGTCCAACTCCCATGCCCATATATTCACAAAATTCTCATGCTCAATAAGCTATTGTATTCATGTTATCAAAATATCTAAACATATACAATCAAGCACATGCAATCATCCTCACAAGGTGATGCACTCTCTTTCCACGGCACTTAGGTATTCGAACCCAAAACTCTGATACCAAGTTGTCACGCCCCAAAAGCCAGGGTCATATAAAAAGCCCACCGAACCACCTTTTTTGAAAAATAAGGTTTTATTTGTAGAATACTTAACCAAAACCAAAATACACCATTTGGAATAAAAAAGGTTACCCAAGGTTCTTCTCTCCAAACAACATACATTATATTCCATACATGCATAGTATATCACCTCAAGGCTTACAAAACACGCCTCCAGGAACAGGCAATACATGCAGCAGTACATGGTCTCATAACAAAATAAAAGAAAACCTTAAACAAAAGTCTTTTGCCTCCAGGGCTCCACTTGATCAACACCCATGATCACTGTCACCTGAAAAAGGTTTCTCACAAATCCCGCACCGTGAGCCGAAGCCCAATAGGAAACAAACTAGTATGAATTTAAAAGCAAAACATGTTAACACAAACAATATGAATATTTCAACTCACACGAGCCTAAAATAGAAATGGTTTTACCTCTCAAAAATCGTAAGTTTTCTTATCGTCTCTCAATATCCATCAATGTCCGATAATATAGTAAGCATACACAACAAGTTCATATGCATATCGTACTCTTTCACGGTCTTTCACCGTGGGATAATACTAACCCAATTATCAAGTTCTTCGTGGTCTTTCATCCAGGACAATCACTTGCCCCAATGTGCAATTCTTAGCGGTCTTTCACCGTGGGACAATTACTTGCCCTAATATATAGTTTTTCGTATGAATCAACATATATAAGTGCGCACATTGCTATGTACTAAATGTCCACATACATGCCATCGTATCATTCATATATCCATCGAGGAAAACTCCCATCTCAACCAAGTATTTAAAATCCAAGCTCAACCCCGAGGGTTAGCTCCAAACCTCTAAAACACGATTTATAAGACTTCACATAAATTCCTCTATTTTCAAATCACTTTTTTGAAAACTACAGACATCCACACGTCCAACAACGTGGAATAAACCATGAAAACACTTTAAAAGCCATTTCATCCAACTAAACAAATATGAAACACCTAAAACAACTTTTCATTCATTTTAAAACGGTAAAAATACATAATATTCCACGTAACACCCTTTTAAGAGATGAGAGTCAGGGATCCTACTTCGTTGAGTCAAAAACACGATGCCTTGAAAATTGAACTTCGTCGAAACGAGATTCTGTCCCGATGAACGCGAAGCCCTCGACACGGATACAAAGAATCCACTATCTGATCGTCAAAAACCAAGCCGGGGCCCACCAAAAAGTTAAAGAGAAGGTGAAGGAAAGAAAAGAAACTTTTTCAAGAAGCTAGAGTTTTAAAATATTTTCCGAAAGGTTGATATTTATAAGCTCACCCCCACACAGGAGGTCAGTCGATTGAAAAACTATTGGAAAACCAAAAAATTCTCCACCGCTACAGGTCAGTCGACTGAACATTCAACCTTAGTCGACTAAACCACCAACTAGGACACCCATTTCACTGAACTCATGGGACGCCCCATCATCCGGGCATGTCAGAACATACATAAATATAAATAAAGAGATATTCTAGCCATTCATTCAGATTTACATACATTAGTTATTACATCATCAAGGAGTTCTAAACCATTCAAAAGTACATAAGTATTACAGTTCCACCAAGAATTTTTAACAATTACACGAAGCATGAGAAATCTGAACATAAAAACGAAAGCAAAGGTTTCAACTCCTCAAAATGCATGAACGAAATCCACGTGCTCCTGGAACTTGCCTTGTTCCTCACACTCTTCTTCTCCCTTTGGGACGACCTCCTCCAAGAACTCCTCCTCACCTGTGGCACGAATGCCAAGAGCCAAGGCCCAGAAGCAAAACACTCCAACCTTCTAACTAATCTCATGGCACAAAATTCATCACAACACGTACCATATAACACCTAGTATAGTTTATAGTCAAGGAGACAGATAAATTTATGACAGGATAGCAGATAAGTCAATAAACATGCGTTTATAAAATGCAGATACCCAACCCAGCATGCACACAGATTATAACAGGGATTCCATGTCGGGAATCACCGGAGTAGACTTTCACGGGTAATTGATTACCAAATCCATCATCGCACCTCGTTGCGAATAGTAACCACATTGTCTGGCTTCATGCCATAACTGTTTTACGGAATGGCAATGGCGTGGAGTCTGTGCCATACTCCAGGCCAATAATATTCAATAAACCATTCAAAACACCGGGGACACGCCCACTCAGTATGTAAACCAATTCTGTAACACGGGGGACGCGCCCACTCAGTGTACAAGGGGAATTCATTCCAAGCGATTTGTTCCACCTTAAGAGTAGTGATGCCTTTGTCGGTATCAACCCGAAAATCCAAGCTAATAAAATCAGAATGCTAGCGACGAACCCGTAGTGCCCAACAATATCCATAAAATCATTTCAAACACCAAGAACACGCCCAGGGTGTAAAAAATGAATTTTGTAACACCGGGAACACACCCACTCAGTGTGTAAACCAATTTTGTAACACTGGGGACATGCCCACTCAGTGTGTACAATCCAAAACATTTTCAAAAAATGGTAACTAGGGACGCCCTAGACTTAGAATCAACACAGCCCATCCCAACAACGGTTTCCTTAGATAGACTCCAATATGCCAGAATGCAAATGACAATGCTCATAATGTGTATCATCAATATCAAGTGTAACAATTTATAGCATGACATCAACATGGCAAGATTCGTGGTACAACGCGCAAAACATGAGGTACAATTATGTGAAGCACAAGCTACAATTCTCAAGATATGATAGCATGAGTCCTAAATCATCATACATTCACTTAGAATACTAATCAACTAATTCAATTCAATTTTCATACAAAAACTCGGGTCTCATGGCAAAGGTACTCAATCACACACTTAACAAATTTTAAAGCCAAAAGTCGAGTATTAAATTAAAAGAACCAACAAGATTTTGAGGCACACGACTTAGAATCAAGCTATGATTTTTATACACCATTTAGATAAAAATTTATCCTATAATTCTCATGTTTAACACCAAGTTCAAATCCTAAGGTAATTGGGTGAACATTTCATTCTAAGCAAAAACAGTTCAGCACTTTCTCTAGATTTGACCCAAAATTATGCTTCTGTTTCTCTTGGTTTTGGGGTATCAAATGAAGTCCAAATGAGTCCATTCTTTAGTATATTCTAGTTTAACAAGTTCCCTACAAGTTTCATGTTTAGAGTTAAGGGTAGTTGTTTGGAACAAGTTAGACCTTCTGGCCATTTTAGAAAATAGGTTTTGTCAACCGCAAAAACTCAACAGAGCCGGTTTTGGACAGAGGGTTTAAAATGATTTTGGCGTATAATCCCGAGAACTTAAGGTCTGATTTTTTAGCAGACAATATATCAATATGTTATCTACAAAGTTCATGTAGACCAATTTTGTAATAGATCACTAAACATAGGGGTTTAAAAATATGTGACAGAATGTTCCTTGAGGGCTGAAAATCAATAGAGACTTTAAAAGGGGTTTTGACCTATAAAAACTCAATATTTTGTTCTCATTTTTTGTGGGTAGATGTATATACATGTTATCTACAACTTTAATGTTTTGAAAAAAGTTCGGATCTCATTCTCAACTAGGGTTTCCAAGTCGGATGCGTTGACTGGTCAGAAAATGACACACTTTGGTAAAATTGCAATATCTTGAGTTCTAGTTATAAAAAGGAGTTGAAACCAACTTTGGATGATAGATAACACAAAAATATAACTCTGGAGATAAACATCATGCTTAGATCAATTTTCTACATTGAGTTATGGTATTTCAAATATCATGGCAGAAACATTAAAGTTCTAGAAAAATCAAGCCTCTTAGGGTTTAGGTCTTCTACTTGTTTCATGTCATGTTTTTGTTCCATTTCTTTGCATGGTTGTGATTTTAACTTTAATATCAAGACTCCAGAGCACTTAGTGCTCATCAAACTCAAACATAACAATATACAACAACATCTCATATCATTCATAATCAAAACAGCCCTAGGTTTCCAACCACAATGCCTTTTCGGTTTGATTTCGGTTGTTGATTTTTGAGGGGCTTAAGGGGTGTGTTGAGGTAATTTTTTGAGGTATATTAGATACAAGGTTTAGAGGTTTTATTTACATGTTTGATAGATCAAAGGATGGTGGAGGAATGATTTGGACTTAGCTTTCGAAAATCTTCCCGGTTTTCTCCTTTTTCTTCTTTCTTCTTCCTCAAACTCATGGAATACCTCAATAACAATTGAAGGTCTGGTCCCTCACTCTCTTGCACGAAATTTTGAAGGGGAGAGAGTGGTGTTTGGCTTGGTTTATATAGGAGAAGGATAGGAACACATGGGAGACAAAAAGTACCTTGAAGGAGACTTTTTCTTCACTTTAATAAATGTGATTTGAGTTTTGATTTAAGTTCATTTAATTCTTTGAGGCTAGAATTCAAATTTAGGGAAGCTAAATGTAGCTAGGTGGCTGTTTGGGGGATAAAAATCTGATCCCCCATCAATCAAGGGGTTTGCCTCGGTTTTTGTGCCCCTATTGTGCAAGAAAATGCATTAAAAGTTAATTTGTTGTATCTTTTTGGTGTATTTTTCAATTGAAACCTATTATATTAATATGTTTATGATACATATAGTATTTTCATGTATTATCATAATTTCTATAGCAATTGATTAAGTAGATATAGTCTTTTAAGTCAAATTAAGCTATTTTGACAACGTCGGGCTTTTTGATTTATTTTGTTGTGTATGAACTTGAATAATAATTTGTTTAGTTTTTTTGATTTATAACACTATATTATTATGTATATTACTTGTTCAACAAGTTTGGGATCATCATAATGCCTCTTTTAATACATTTCTCATCATTTAAAGGTAAAAAGAAGCAAAAAAGTCACTTTTTGGCACATCCCCCAAGGTGGTCGGCCACTAAGGGGCATTTTTGGTATTTTTGATGTTATTTTGTCTTTACCACTTAATTGTACTTAAATTTTTTATATAGGATATCCATATGTCAAATTTTAGATTTTTAAGACTTTTTACTGTACTAAGAGCAAAAATGTCATTTTACCGTATTTATGAGGATTTTAATTTTTAATTCATTATTTCATAATATTTACTTCATTTAGAATGATAGGAGATTCTCTGGGTGTTAGGATTTTATTGCCTGTGTTTTGGACCTTTTTAGGGTTTTCGGGCCGTACCTAGGGTTTCCGATTCGAGTTAGGATTTTGAACTCCTTTCGTATTCTATGGTCTCGTGGACTATCCGTCACAAATATTAGGGTTTGGGCTGGGTCTTTACACGAGTCATTATGAATTGGGTCATTACTACTATGGTCTGTACCGGGTCGTTACAAACTACCCCTATAATCAAATTTTGTCCCCGAAATTTCGTCCCATACTTCATCGTAAGGAAGGTTGAGGATGATTTACTAACATTGTGCCTTCTTGTTTTCCCAAAATTGTATCTTTGATTACTTGAGCTGTTCTTTATTACGGGTGTGGATAAGGTCGAGCCCATATATTCATCACTTAGCGTAAAAGTTGTCTTGTCCTACTTAACACCTTAAACTAATTACTGTCAAATCTTCAAGTATCGTAACACATAACCAGCTAGCCCCAAAAGTTCATATCTATGTCACGTCAGTTAGCCTCTTCCCATTAACCGTTGCTTCTACTTCTGTTGGGCTCACTTGAATTTCTTCTCTAAATATAACATGACCTAAAAACATCACCCGGTCCAATTAAAATTCACACTTACCAAGGTTTACATACAACTTGTGCTTTCTCAAAACCCACAAAGAACCTTCAATTGTTTCCTGTGTTCCTCCTTACTCCAAGAATATAATCGAATATCGTTTATCAACACAATTACAAATTGGTCTAGAAAGCTTCTGAACACCCAATCCATCAGGTCTATAAATACAACAGGTACAATCGTTAACCCGAAAGGCATCACCACAAATTCATAATGCTCGTAACGAGTCCTAAAGGCAGTCTTGGGTATATCTAACTCTCGTACTTTCAATTTGTGGTACTATGACCCCAGTCTATCACTGAGAATACAACTTCTATCTGGAAAGACTTACATTGAGTAGGACTTCCACGAGCGATCATATGTCTCTAAACTAGCCCACCACCGAAACTGATTTCAAACATTCTCTACTTCTATCTGGAAAGACTGTCACTTTACCGAAAACCAGCTCATTGTCATATTCAAACGTATGCTGAAGACTATCTCGCGATTGACTAACGACTATTAACTCGAAATCACATCACCACTTTGTATTGAACCATTTTATCCTTACGACCATCAAGACTAATACCGCCACTTGAACCTAATGAGTCACTAAGGCTAAACATATCACACAGACTAAGCGCTCTATAGGTATATGCTTATCCATACGAACTTAATCACAACTTCGTCACAACATAATAGACATTCACATATCTCCTTCATTTACGTAGCATCCACCCTATAATCCTTTAACTGAATAGTATTAATTCCTGATTCCAAAATCTCTTGTCATCATCACTCAATCCCTTCACACATTTTCTGCCACACAATCGAACCAAGAAATATTTTTCCTCTTTTAATTACTTTATCTTACCCACATTCTACCAAGACTTATAGTCTTACACACACTCGATTCACTCAATGCCAATTACAAAAATTACACCCATGAATTCGTATAATCTTACTTACGTTTTCACCCTACTCGTCGAAACACTTATTCCTCCCACGTACTCACACTAAGCTACTATACAACTTCACCAAAAATAACAAAATTATATCACCCTTCAACTTTTCATACATAGAGTTCACACGCTCCCGCAAGAAAATTCCTTCTTTATACCGGCAACATCTACTCACCAATCTAAACAAACTTGCCCTAACGAGTCACATCACAAAAGGTTTTCAAAAGCAACTTCCTTACAACTCACATCGATACCATAAGGATAACCGAATACCACTCCATAAGAGCTACACAGTCTATACGCCAAACGAATACAAACTGATACTTTAAAAGTCTAC
>JAOTRH010218164.1:0-10621 GCA_034768845.1 Heliamphora exappendiculata
AGGGTTGTAAGAGGTCGGCGAGGGTTGTTGGGTGGTTGTCGAGGGTCGTGGGTGGTCGGCAAGGGTCTTGGGTGGGGTGATTGGCGTCAACGACTGGTAAGAGTTTAGTTTGGGACTGTCGGCGACTGAAGCTACTGGTGTGTGGTTTCTGGCGACGATTTGGGTCTAGCGGCTAGGGTTTAGGTGGCGGTTAGGGTTACCAGATGTCCGGTGGCTCTAATACCATGATAATAGACATGATTAGGTTGAATGAAGGCGTTGACCCAATAGGGTACGCAATGATTTATTTATAGAACAACGAGACCATACAATAATAAATGGTGTGCCAACCACACCGAATAATAATAATAATAATAAAACTAATATAATTATAATAAAGCTAACAGTGCTAAGCACGGATGTTTTTCCAGGGCTTTCAAATCGAACTAATGGATGGTGCGTCGTTGACTATCTCCCACCTTTATGTGGATCGTAATTCATAGTTGTCAAATCGCGAATCGAAATCTATATTTTGCAAATTGTGAATCGAATCAAATCGAAAATCATAAGATTCAACATAAATAACAAATATTATGGTAAAAACTTCATATGTATGAAATAAAATAAACAAAACTAATATTGACACATTATATACTAAGAACATGATTCCAAAATCTAATATGAAATATATTTATATGCATGACAAGAGATTTTGGTTCAAATCTAACCCATTATAAGATTTTTTAAAATTATAGTATATTCTCTTTTTAAATTCATAAATTAGACCAAAATCTCTCAAAGAGAGTAGAATAATTGAAAAGAGAGGGTAAAAAACAATTTAGATAAAACATAATATACCCCGCAGGGATCTCAATTGACCTACCTCCGGAAGGGCCTTGTATGCTTATTGTTAACAAAAAAAAAAGTTTAGAAAAAATATTGTGTAATTATTGGATCTAACTGATCACCCATATCATGTTGAATTATAATTGTTTCACCAAAATAGCAATAAAATATTTGTTGGAAGTGTTATTGTCATCTTTTATATATGTAAAAAATGTATTTTGAAATGTTTCACATAGAAGATAAATGAAAAAAAGGGGTTAAGAACATATCAGATCTATCTTATTTTTATTATATTTTCTAACCACCAAATGAGTAACAAATTATACATGATTATATCTTATTTTTACAATAAATGCTAGAAGTTTTATTATATTATTTCAGAATTTCTATTAAAAAAGTGGTAAATAGTGATTCGACTCGTGAATCGTAAGATTCATTACGATTCTAGTACAAAATAGATTCACTCATAGATTCATATCGATTTATACATGAATTGTGAACTAAATCGTGAATCGTAAGATTCTGATAACTATGATGTAGATGATACTTGATTTTTGCAGGTCATTATGTCATTTAGTTTGCAGTTGTATTGAGCCTCGGAGTGAATTTGGCTAACTCAGAGATTATCCCGAATGGAGATGTGCCAAACGTAGAGAGCCTAACAAGTTTGTTGGATTGTAGAGTGGGTGCCCTTCGTATCACTTATCTCAGCTTGACATTTGCGCCATCGTCCAACGCGATTTCTATTTGGGATTGGGTGGTTGAGAGGTTTCAGAGGAGATTAGAAGGGCGAAAGCACCAGTGCTTATTTTAGGTGGTAGACTAACTCTCCTAAAGAGTACTTTATCCAATCTTCCAACTCATTTTTGTATGTTCTTACTATCCCAAAGTCTGTAGAGAGGTGGATTGAGAAGTTACAGAGGGATTTTCTCTAGGGTGGAATAGGGAGAGCTTCAAATATCACTTGGTAAACTGAAGTACAGTATGCACTCTTGTAAAAGAGGGGACTCTCTGCAGCAAAAGGTTGGGTACTTTTAATAAAACTCTGTTGGGGAAATGGCTATAGAGAATAAAGATTTGTTGAGGGAAGTGGTTGCTAGAGGAGGGTCATTCAATGCAAATACGGACATTTGAGAGGTGATTGAGGACCCTCAAGTGTCTACCTCTTTTGGCAGTGTTTATGGAAGGGTATTAGCAAATTTGAGATGTTCTCTCAAACAGTATCTTTTTCAAGGTCAGGAGATGGGACCAAATTAGTTTTTGGTAAAAACTGTGATGTGATAATGTGGCTTTGGGCACGGCATTCCCATTAACTTTTGCCTCGGCAAGGGACAGGGATGCCTTGCTGTAGATTATGCTTAGAGGATTTTCAACTTCTGCTTCAGGGGAATCAAGTTCAGGAGGGATGATTAAGGTTGGGAGTTTGCCCAATTTCTCTCCCTTTTAAATGGAGAGGAGATCGTAGCGGTAGGTTTATGTTAAGTTGAGAGTATTATTGTATTTTTAGTATTTCTGGGCTCTATTATAAATAACAAGTGATAGGGTGTAAACCCTAAGTTGCTGTGCTCTCATTCATTGTTATTCTGATTCTTTCTCTTCCTCATTTTCCCTCGCACTCTCTGCAATAATTCTAACATGGTATCAGAGCTCGATGCTACGTAAACTTCTTAGCAATTCGTGATTGTTTTCGTTTCTTCTCATTTTTTCTGATTTCAAAACTGTAAAAAAAAAAAAATCAAAAAATAAAAATAAATAAACTTTTTTCTTCCTTGATGATCGTCTGGGTCCCTACACTTGATTTGTGATTTTTCCTAATTTTTTCCATGCTTGTTTAATAATTTTTCCCAATTTTTCAAAATTTTGGCGCCGCTAGGGTTTCTCTATCATCTCGCAATTGCGCCGGTTTTCGCTTCAATTGATGGCATGTTTCTCCTTCATGGGTGCCGACTCAATGTGTAAGAGGCTCGAATCAACCATCTTTGATGTTTTTGGTTGATTTCAAGCTTGGGTGAAGTTTTTTCGCTGGTCGGCTATTCGCGCTTGGCCTTTTTTTCGCTCGGTTTGTTTCTTTTGGCTATGTTTAGTCTTCTTCAGAGGGTTTCAGCACATCCCTGGGTGTTTGGTTGCAGATTTCTAGCCGTTTCTTAGTTTTGTTTCCCGCTTTGCTGCGATTGGTTTGCGATTCTGTTTTTTACTGGTACTATAGTGGTTCGGATCTACTTGGTTTGCCTCTGTTTACAGTCCATTACTCCCCTCTTTTTCATTCTGCTTGTTCTTGGTTTTCCATAGCCATGTCTAATACCGAAAAGCTCTCTGGTAGTTATGAAGCCACTGGATTGACTTGCTCAGGGACTTCTACTGATAATCCATCCCTTCATATTAGTCCTGTCAAGCTGGACGGTAGCAACTATTTAATTTGGTCGCGTTCCTGCAGTTTAGCCATCGCCGCTCGCGATATGTCTGAGTATATCACTGGTAAAACCACACAGCCCACAGTCATTGGTTCTTCTCGCACACGTTGGATAGAGGAAAATGCCCTTGTTATGTCCTGGTTATTACACTCCATGCAGCCCTCCATTAGTCGCAGTTTCTTACTTCTGAATACTGCACATCAGATTTGGTTCGCTGCTACTCAGACTTATTAACAAACTGGCTATAATGCCCAGTTGTATGAGTTGAGGAAAAAACTTCGTGGGCTAGAACAAAGAGATCACTCATTGGCTCAGTAGTACACTGAGCTGACTAACCTGTGGCGTGAGATTGATTAATCATCAAGACTTTCATGCTGTTTGTCCTACTGATGTTGCTGCTTTTCAGAAGATGGTGGAGAAAAAGCGGGTATATGACTTTCTTGCAAGTCTCCATGTTGACTATGATCCGATCCGTGTTCAGATTTTGGGTTGTAATCCATTTCCCACCATACAACAAGCATACGCCTATGTTCAGTAAGAAGAGAGCCGTCGTCATGTTATGGTTCCTATTTCCAGTCAGGAACGTTCTGTGTTAACTGTCACCTCTCTTCATCGCACTGGCCAGCCTAGTCATATTAAGTCTGGGGAGAAGCATGGCTCTGTCGCCCGTGATCAGCTGCATTGTGAGCATTGTGGTAAATCTCGTCATACTATTGATGAATGTTGAGAATTACATGGTCGTCCTACTCCAGGACGTGGCGGTGGACGCGGTGGTGGGCGCAGTGGACCTGTCCGCTCCCACGCTCATCTCTATGAGCTCCCTACTAGCACATCCGGTGAGACTGGTCCTCTTTTTGAGGCAGAGTTGGCTACTCTCAGGCGCCTGATGACTCGGGTTGATATTACCTCTTCCACTGCCTCTCCTTCCTCCTCCAACTTTGCTCATTCAGGTATTTCTCATATCGCCCTTAGTGTAATTACCTCTCCTACTCCTTGGATCAGTGACTTTGGTGCCACTGATCATATGACTAGCTCTTCTACCTTATTTTCGTCATATTCCACTTGTTCTGGTAAGAATAAGGTTAGAATAGCTTACGGTTCTTTATCATCTATTTCTGGCAAAGGTTCTATTCCTTACCCTTCTCTACTTTCACTATCTTCTGTTATTCATGTTCCCAATTTTTGTACTAATCTTTTATCTGTTAGTCGTCTTACCAGTTTCTTAAACTATTCTGTAACCTTTTTTCCTACTCATTATGTATTTCAGGAACTGGCGACGGGGAGAATAATTGGCAGTGGTAGTGCACATGGTGGCCTATACTTACTGGATGTTCCGGCCTCTGCTTCCGTTCCACCTTCACCATCTGATCAGGCTCTCTATACTGATGCGGGCCTCCTCCGTCTCCAATTACTTCAGTGGCATCGTCGTTTGGGCCATCCTTCTTTTGGCATTTTAGAGAAACTTTTTCCCTCTTTAGTTAAACATTGTTCTACAAATGATTTTTTGTGAGACTTGTAAATTTGCAAAACATAAACGTTTTGTTTATCATTCAGTTAATAAACGCAATGTTTCCCCTTTCACTATTATTCATTCTGATGTGTGGAGTCCCTCGCCTATTACTTCTATTTCTGGTTATCGGTAGTTTGTAACGTTTATTGACTGTCATTCTCGTGTTATTTGGGTTTATTTGCTTCGCACTAAAAATGAAATTTTTTCCTGTTTTCAAAATTTTCACCGCATGGTCCGCAACCAGTTTGATGCCAACATCAAGATTCTCCGGACCGATAATGGGACTGAGTTTCTTGATGGTGGTTTTCATGCCTAACTAGAGGCTCATGGTATTCTTTTCCAGACCAGTTGTGTATGCACTCCTGAACAAAATGACGTTGTTGAACGCAAAAATCGTCATCTTCTTGAGGTTGCTCGCTCCCTTCTTATTTCTATGCATGTTCCCAAGTCTTTTTGGAGTGAAGCAGTTCTTACTGCGGCTTATCTTATCAATTGTTTGCCTTCTAGTATTCTTCTGTTGAAAACACCTTTACAGCTTCTTCCCGGATCGTCTCATGTCTCCTCTCTTCCACCCCGGATTTTTGGTTGCACTTGCTTTGTTCATGCACCAAAACACCCCGGTGGCAAATTCGACTCTAAGGCTATCAAATGTGTCTTCATTGGTTATTCTGCTACCCAAAAGGGTTATAAATGCTATGATCCGGTCACCCGCAAAAACTTTGTCAGTATAGATGTTACCTTTTGGGAGTCAACGCCTTTTTTTCACTCTCCTCAGACATCTCTTTAAGGGGAGGCCTCTAGCTTAGAAGAGATGTCACCATTGGATACACCCCACTCAGAAGTCTTGAGGTTTGGTTTTTCCGAATCTTACTACGCCTGTTTTGGCTCCTGGTGAAGGGGAGACGGAATCCAGTAAGGATGGAACTAAACAGGATGTTGGTGGACGCTTAGACAAAGAGGATCTGCGCACCTATACTCGACGCTCGAAAGATCAAATGGCTCGTGTGACACTACCATCTTGCCAGTTTTTACCTCCATTCTCCAGTTCAAATTCTCACGCTGAACCCCCTGGTAATGAGTCATCTGTTAATGATCTTAATACTTCTAATTTACCTATTGCTCTTCGCAAAGGCATTAGGATATGTACCCAACACCCAATTTTTAATTTTGTCTCATATAATTCTTTATCAGCTCCATATCGTGCCTTTGTCTCCTCCTTGTCCTCTATATTGATTCCACAGGATTGGAAGGAAGCCATTGAAGATCCTAAGTGGAAAAAGGCTATGATTGAGAAGATATCAGCCTTGAAAAAAAATGGTACTTAGGAGTTAGTCTCTCTTCCAAAAGAGAAGAAGGTAGTTGGGTGTAAATGAATATTTACAGAAAAGCACAAGTCAGATAGATCAATTGAGAGATTCAAATCACGACTAGTTGCTAAAAGCTTTACTCAAACTTATGGCATTGACTATCAGGAGACTTTTGCTCCAGAGGCCAAAATGAACTCAGTTCGGATACTCTTATCTAGCGCCGCTAATATGGGTTGACCTCTCCAGCAGTTGGATGTGAAGAATGCATTTCTTCACAGAGATCTAGAAGAAGTATATATGGATGTACCACCTGGATTCTCATCTCGTAAAACTGAAGGGAATGTGTGCAAATTGAAGAAGGCCCTATATAGACTAAAGCAGTCTCCTCGAGCGTGGTTTGATCGTTTCTTCAAGTCCATGCTAAGATTTGGGTACCGACAAAGTCAAGCAGACCATACAATGTTTATCAAGCAAGGCAATAATAAGATCACTATTCTTATTGTCTATGTTGATGATATAGTTGTGACAGGTAATGATTCTGAGGAGGCATCACGTCTTACTGCAAATCTAGCAAAAGAATTTGAGATGAAAAATCTGGGGCACTACGATATTTTCTTGGAATTAAGGTGGCTAGATCGGATAATGGCATCTTCATTTCTCAAAGAAAGTATATTCTTGACCTTCTAGATGAAGCTGGTATGATGGGATGTCGACCTGCAGATTCACCTATCGAGGCTAATCATCGACTCCATAGTGGTGATGGAGAACCTGTCGACAAGGGCCAATTTCAGCGGCTTGTGGGAAGATTAATATACTTGTCTCACACTAGACCCGACATTGCATATACTATGGGGGTTGTCAGTCAGTTCATGCATGATTCTCACAGTGTACATCTTGACGCTGCTTATCGTATTCTGCGATATCTTAAGTCTGCCCCTGGCAAAGGGCTCTTATTCTCTCGTCACGGCCATTTGACATTAGAAGCTTTTACAGATGCAGATTGGGCTGGTTCAGTTGATGACAGACACTCTACATCTGGATATTGCATATTTGTAGGAGGTAATCCGATTACTTGGCGCAGTAAAAAGCAAACAGTGGTAGCTCGATTAAGTGCAGAAGCTGAGTATAGGGCTATCGCACATGGCATCTGCAAACTCATTTGGCTCAAAGTCCTATTAAAGGATTTGGGTATTGAGTGCGACAAACCTATGAAGTTGTACTGTGACAACAAGACTGCCATTAATATTGCTCATAACCCTGTTCAGCATGACAGAACGAAGCATATAGAGATTGATCGACACTTTATCAAGGAAAAATTGTGTCAGGGATTAATATGTATGCCCTTTGTGAAATCTGCAGATCAATTAACAGATATTTTTACTAAAGGTCTTAGTAGTAAAATGTTTCAACCCATTGTATGCAAGTTGGTCATGAAAAATATCTATGCCTCAACTTGAGGGGGAGTGTTAAGTTGAGGATATTATTGTATTTTTAGTATTTCTTGGTTCTATTATAAATAACAAGCGATAGGTGTAAACCCTAAGTTGTTGTGCTCTCATTCATTGTTATTCTGATTCTCTCTCTTCCTTATTTTCTCTCCCACACTCTGCAATAATTCTAACAATTTACAATCAAATCTTTTTATGGGTGCCTTTTTTAGAGCCGAAGAGTGACCTTTTCTTGGAAGAGCGTGTAGACTAAAAGGTGAGTCGCCGCAAAAGTGGCTTTCTTTGTTTGGATAATCTTATCGAGTGGGGGTATATGCTGCCTAATTGGTGTTGCTTGTGTTAAAAGAAAGGTGAGTCAGTAGCTCACCTTTGGATAATCTTATCCAGAGTAGGCATATGCTAGTTAACTAGTGTTACTTGTGTAAGAATGAGGACGAGTCTGTAGTTCACCTTCTTATTCCTCATGACTTTTCGATAGAGTTATGGGGGTTCATTTTGTTTCTTATTGGGGTTATGTGTGTTTGAGGAGTATGGAGAA
The DNA here is from genome assembly GCA_034768845.1 of Heliamphora exappendiculata. Classification (NCBI taxonomy): domain Eukaryota; kingdom Viridiplantae; phylum Streptophyta; class Magnoliopsida; order Ericales; family Sarraceniaceae; genus Heliamphora; species Heliamphora exappendiculata. The sequence continues at coordinate 8,040 of JAOTRH010218164.1, forward strand.
GGGGGAGATTCCCGAGGCATTAGAGGGCTTGCCATTGGCTCCCCTTTGTTTAATATGGTTGATTTGGGCATAACATAATAGAAGATCTTTCCAAAAGGTGGAGATCTCGTAGTGGAAGATCTTTTGATACAATAGATTTTTGGTAAATTACATTCACCTCCCCTGAGGTATCCGACAAAAACGCCCCCTCTGCTTTCTGAAATAACACTGACATCCCTTCTGCTTTAACATTTAGTTTCAAAATCACCCATCTGTTAGTAGCTGTCAAAAATAGTAACAGAAAATGATGAGGTCAGCTTCAAATTTTCCAATAAAAAACCTATTATACGCTTGTATAAACAAAAGCCATGTTTCTATCCCTCCTTTTCTCCCTCCGCACAAGCCCATCCCTCAAAAATTCCTCTCTCGATCCCCGTTTCTTATATGTTTTTATAAAAAGCCTATGGAAGATAACTGAGCATGACCTTCCAAAAGAATGCTCCCCACACCACTGGTTTTAGTTATGGAAGGTAACAGAAAACCCTTGCTCTCCATTTAGACTAACATTGAAACAGTAATAGTGCCCATTTGAGATCAACCACGCTCATGCTAGCTAGCACACAGCACTTGCTATTCACCCATCTCTGAACATCTCATCTCTCGGGTACTAAGCTCATGGCACCAAATCTTCCAACCAAAGTATTTCGAAGAATAACTAGATGATTCTACTAAGCTCAAGGCACCAAGTCTTCCACAGTTCACTTGCGATGAATGCGCATAGCACACAACACTCGCTATCCACCCCTGGCTCCACCCCCACCACCATCGACCTCTGTCCCCACTTTCTCGCACCATCACCACCTCCATGGCTCCACCCCCCACCAACACCGACCATCATCAACCACACTCACCTCTGTCCCCACTATCTCGCACCACCCCCTCCATGGCTCCACCCCCCACCACCACCGAATTCCATCGACCCCACTGACCTCCGTCCCACTATCTCACACCACCACCACCCACCTTCATGGCTCTGCCCCCACCACCACAACCGACCTCCACGATGATTTAGTTCAGCCATCGACGATTCAGTTCCTCGCTATAACCATTTTGTTCTCTCTGCTAGACGATTTCGTTCCTCTGCCATTACCGTCATCTCCACACCTCATCTCCCTCCCCCTCTCTCTCTAATGGGTTGGGGGCCTCCCTCCCTCTTTCTCAAATGGGCTCCCTTGCTCCCTCTCTCTCTCTGATGGGTTACCCAACCGGCCAACCCACTTCCCCTTTCCCATATCCCTTCTGTGAGATGATGGGTTCCCCTTTGCCTTTTTTCATTTTTTATTTTTTAACTAATAAAATTTTAATTAAATGTAGAGGCAAAATAGTAAAATGTCATTTTTTGTTACTGCCGTTTACACAAGTCTGACGAGGGATGTTAGTAGGACTGTGCGCGGGTCGGGTTTGGTGCCAAACCATTATCCAAACCGAATGTGTCGGGTTCATAAAAATTGCAACCACTTTCACCCACCAACCACGATCAAATCGTCCGATTGTGATCCAAGGGTTAGCCGTCGGGTTAGTCAATAAGCAACGACATCAAAAGTCAAAACATAACAAAAAAACAAAGAACTGAAACAAGATATGTAACATGTCCATCCATTGTGTGTGACTTTGCGTGTTTTGTGTGTTGTGTGTGTGTGTGTGTGTGTGTGAGAGAGAGAGAGAGACGAACCAACTAGTTGCAGTGGAGAGAGCCGAGAGGAGAGCCCTGGTGAGGGAGAAGAGAGCTCTGGTGGAGAGAGAATATCACCGGCTTCACCAATCACCTTCACCGGTATCACGTTTAAGGCTTGACACGAGAGAGAGGGAGACCGTTGCAGGCGCCAATTAGGGATAGGGAAATCACTATTAGCTGGAACTTGGAGGCGTCATGTGATTAGGGATTTAGGGCTCTAGGGTAACTAAAGCAACTCAACAGTAAGCCAGTAAGTATACTGAGTGAATACTGATCATGTATATTCAATTCGGTTCGGTTTCTGATATTTTCAAAACCTTCACCCGATTTCGACCTGTAACCCGATGAGCATACATATGTTTCACCCGTTTTCGACCCAATCCAATGAAATACCCGACCGTTAGGCAAAAATTCGGGTCGGGTACGGGCGGGTTGTCGAATTTTTGCTCTCCCCTAGATGTTAGTGTTATTTCAAAAAGCAGAAGGGGTGTTTCTGTTTTTGTCAGATACCTTAGGGGAGATAAATGTAATTTACCCTAGATTCTTTGTCTTTCTCTTTGAGGTAACTCGTTTTTGTAAACGTTTACATACCGAACGTCCTTTTGTGTAGCTCTTGTATAGGGGTGGCATTCCCTTAAGGCCTTTTTAATCTATTCCTTATCCAAAAAAAAACCATTAAAATCTCTATCCACACATCAATTAGGAGCACAAAGGCTAAATAGGCTAGCTAGCTTGTCTTGCAAAGAGTTCCTCACCATTAAACTATTAGAGCAATGGATCCCCAATTACCACCTTTCAATTTTATCGCCATTCCTAAATCTAACAGATGCATACAAAAAAAACTCCCAGGCCACAAGACAACACAACC
>JAOTRH010218175.1:0-10621 GCA_034768845.1 Heliamphora exappendiculata
TATATATATGGAAATCGTTAACATTACAAAGTCAATAATACCCCTAACCACCAAATAATCAATCTCTAACGCATCCCCTCAAGCTAGAGAATATCTTTACTAATATATAAATGGAGAGCATCTATTTGGTATTTCCTTTAAAACGAGGTTGTATGAACTTTTTTATACCAAAAATACTCTTGGTATTATTTAAACTTTAAAGTTGTGTAAACTTTTTGATTTGTTCAAAATACCCATAAAATGTTTTCTCCATTACTTAAATCTAAAAATTATATCTGTTTACAATTTAAAAATTAAATCAATATACTATTTAACTTTTTTTTTTATAACTATTTTAATCTTGAATACACACATGCACACGCATGTGTGTGCCAACCGCTAGTATGCCATAAAGACCCAGCCAGGTATATAGCATCTCTAATCGATTTGCCTAGAGATTTAGTCAAGATATCAACATATCTGTAGACACAAAGGGAGTATTTATTGCATCACTTTTTACCTTTTTTCGAAATAGATGACAACCTCACAATCCACCTCAATGTATTTAGTTTTTTTTTATGGAATATGTTAGAATTATTGTAGAGAGTGGGAGAGAAAAGGAGAAAGAGAGAATGAGAATAACGGTGAATGAGAGCCCAAAAACTTAGGATTTACTCTCCATCACTTGTTATTTATAATAAGACCAAGAAATACAAAAAGTACAATAATACCCTTAACTTAACACTCCCCCTCAAGTTGATGCATAGATATTTCTCATGTCCAACTTGCATACAATGGGTTGAAACATTTTACTACTAAGCCCTTTAGTAAAAATATCTATTAATTGATCTGCAGATTTCACAAAGGGTATACAAATTGAGCCATGGCACAATTTCTCCTTGATGAAGTGTTGATCAATCTCTATATGCTTTGTTCTGTTATGCTGGACATGGTTATGAGCAATATTAATGGTAGCCTTGTTATCACAGTACAACTTTATAGGTTTGTCGCACTTAATACTCAAATTCTTTGATAGTACTTTGAGCCAAATGAGTTCGCAGATGGAATGTGCCATAGTTCTATACTCAGCTTCTGCACTTGATTGAGCTACCACTGTTTGCTTTTTATTTCGCCAAGTAACCAGGTTACTCCCTACAAATGTGCAATACCCAGATGTAGATCGTCTGTCATCAACTGAATAAGCCCAATTTGCATCTGTGAAAACTTCTAATGTCAAATGGCCGTGACAAGAGAATAAGGGCCATTTGCCAGGAGTAGACTTAAGATATCGCAAAATACGATAAGTAACGTCAAGATGTACACTACGAGGATCATACATGAACTGACTGACAATCCCCACAGCATATGCAATATTAGGTCTGGTATGAGATAGGTATATTAATCTTCCCACAAGTCATTGAAATTGGCCCTTGTCGACAGGTTCTCCATTACTACTACTGAGACGATGATTAGCCTCCATAGGTGAATTTGCAGGTCGATAACCCATCATACCAACTTCATTTAAAAGGTCAAGAATATACTTTTTTTGGGAAATGAAGATCCTATTATTTGATCTAGTTAACTCAATTTCAAGAATATATCGTAGTGTCCCCAGATCTTTTATCTTAAATTCTTTTACTAGGTTTTCCTTAAGATGAGATGCCTCCTCAGAATCATTACTTGTCACAATCAACATATACAATAAGAACATGGATCTTATTATTGCCTTGCTTGATAAACATAATATGGTCTGCTTGACTTTGTCAGTACCCAAATTTTAGCATGGCCTTGAAGAATCTATCAAATCACGCTTGAGAAGACTGTTTTAGTCCATATAAGTCATTTTCAATTCGCACACATTCCCTTCAGTTTCACGAGATGAGAATCCAGGTGGTCCATCCATATACACATCTTCTTTTAGATCTCCATGAAAAAATACATTATTCACATCCAACTGTTAGAGAGGCTAACCCATATGAGTGGTATAAGATAAGAGCACCCGAACTGAGTTCATTTTGGCTACTGGAGCAAAAGTCTCATGATAGTCAATACCATAAGTTTGTGTAAAGCCTTTAGCAACTAGCCTTGCTTTTAATCTCTCAACTAATCCATTTGCCTTGTGTTTTACTATAAAAATCCATTTACACTCAACTGCCTTCTTCTATTTTGGAAGAGAGACTAATTCTCAAGTACCGTTTTTTTTCAGGGCTGCTATCTCCTCAATCATAGCATTCTTCCACTTAGGATCCTCAATAGCTTTTTTCTAACCCTGTGGAATCAATATAGAGGACAATGAGTAGACAAAAGCACGATATGGGGCTGATAAAGAATTATATGAGACAAAATGAGAAATTGAATGTTGAGTACATGTCCTAACGCCTTTTCGAAGAGCGACAAGTAAATTAGAAGTATTAAGATCAACAACAGAGGATTTATTACTAGGTGGTTTAGTAGGAGAATTTGAATTGGAGGACAGAGGTAGCAACTGGCAAGATGGTAGTGGCACACGAGCCGTCGGATCTATCGAGCGTCGAGTATAGGTATGCAGATCCTTTTTGTCTAAGCGTCCACTAACATCCTGTTCAGTTTCATTTTTACTGGGTTCCGTTTCTTCACCAGGAGTAAGAACTGGCAGAGTAAGATTCGGAAAAATCAAATCTCGAGACGCCTGAGTTTGTATATCCAATGGTAACATCTCTTCTAGGCTAGATGCCTCCCCTTGAAGAGAAGTCTGAGAAGAGCAAAAAAAAAGACTCAGACTCCCAAAAGGTAACATCCATACTGATAAAGCTTTTGCGGGTGATCGGATTATAGCATTTATAACCCTTTTAGATAGCAGAATAGCTAATGAAGTAACCCTTTTAGATAGCAGAATAGCTAATGAAGACACATTTGATAGCCTTAGAGTCCAATTTGCCACCGGGGTGTTTTGGCGCATAAACAAAGCAAGTGCAACCAAAAATCCGGGGTGAAAGATAGGAGACAGCAGAAGACCCGGGCAGAAGCTCCAAAGGTGTTTTGAATTGAAGAACACTATAAGGCAAACGATTGATAAGATAAGCTGTAGTAAGAACTGCCTCACTCCAGAAGGACTTGAGAACATGCATAGAAATAAGAAGGGAATGGGCAACCTCAAGAAGATGACGATTTTTACATTCAGAACTCTATTTTGTTCAGGAGTGCGTACATAACTAGTATGGAAAAGAATACCATGAGCCTCTAGATAGGCACAAAAACTACCAACAAGAAACTCAATCCCATTATCAGTCCGGAGAATCTCGATGTTGGCATCAAACTGATTGTGGACCATGCGGTGAAAATTTTGAAAATAGGAAAATATTTCATTTTTAGTGCGAAGCAAATAAACCAAAGTAACACGGGAATGACAGTCAATAAATGTCAGAAACCACCGATAACCAGAAATCGAAGTAATAGGTGATGGACCTCATACATCAGAATGAACAACAGTGAAAGGGGAAACATTGCGTTTATTAACTGAAGGATAAACAGAACGTTTATGTTTTGCAAGTTCACAAGCCTCACACAAAAAATCATTTTTAGAATAATGTTTAACTAAAGAAGGAAAAAGTCTCTAAAATGCCAAAAGAAGGATGTTTCAAACGGCGATGCCACTGAAGTAATTGTAGACGGAGGATGCTAGTATCAGTATGGAGAGCCTGGTCAGAAGGTGAAGGTAGAACGGAAGCAAATGATAGAACATCCAGTAAGTACAGGCCATCGTGTGCACTACCACTGCCAATCATTTTTCCCGTCTCCAGTTTTTGAAATACAAAATGAGTAGGAAAAAAAAGCTACAGAACAGTTTAAGGAATTGGTAAAATGACTAACAGATAAAAAGTTAGTTGAAAAATTGGGAACATGAAAAACAGAGGATAGCGAAAGTAGTGAAGAGGAAGGAATAGAATCTTTGCCAGAAATAGATGATAAAGAACCATCAGCTATTCTAACCTTATATCTTTACCAGAACAAGTGGAGTAAGAAGAAAATAAAGTAGAAGAGCCAGTCATATGATCAGTGACACCGGAGTCAATGATCAAAGGAGTAGGAGAGGCGATTGCACTAAGTACAATAGGAGATATACCTGAATGAGCAAAGTTGGATGAGAAAAGAGAGGCAGTAGAAGAGGTAATGTCAACCCGAGTTATCAGGCGCCTGAGAGTAGTCAACTCTGTCTCAGAAAGAGGGCTGGTCTCACTGGATGTGCTAGTAGGGATCTCAGAGAGATGAGCGTGGGAGCGAATAGGTCCACTATGCCCCTCACCGGTCCACCTCCACTTCTTGGAGTAAGACGACCATGTAACTTTCAACAATGGTTAATAGTATGACGAGATTTACCACAATGTTCACAATGCAGCTGATTACGGGCGACGGAGCTATTCTTTTCCCCAGACTTAATATGGCTAAGATGGCCGTTGCGATGAAGAGATGTCACAGTTAACACAGAACGTTCCTAACTGGAAATAGGAACCATAACATGACGACTCTCTTCTTGCTGGACATAGGCGTATGCTTGTCGCAAGGTGGGAAATGGATCGCAACCTAAAATCTGAACACGGATCTGTTCATAGTTAACATGGAGGCCGACAAGGAAGTCATACACCCGCCCCTTCTCCATTATCTTCTGAAAAGCAGCAGTATCAATAATACAAACAGCATGGAAGTCCTAATAATAATCAATCTCACCCCACAAGCTAGTCAACTCAGCATAATACTGAGCCAATGAGTGATCTATGTGTTCTAACCCATGGAGTTTCTTCCTCAACCCATACAACTAGGTATCATTGCCAGTTTGTGAATAAATCTGAGCAGCAACGGACCAACTCTGATGTGCAGTATCCAGAAGTAAAAAATTGCGACTAATGGAGAGCTGCATAAAGTATAACAACTAGGACATAATAAGGGTATTTTCCTCTATTCAGCGTGTGCGAGAAGAATCAATGATTGTTGGCTGTTTGGTTTCACCAGTTATATACCCAGACATACCGTGAGTAACAATGGCTAAATTGAAGGAACAAAACCAAATTAAATAATTGGTACAATCCAGCTTGACATGACTAATTTGAAGGGACGAATTATCAATAGGAGTCTCTAAACGAGTCAATCTAGTGTCTTTATGACTACCAGAAGGCTCTCTTGTATCAGACATGGCTATGGAAAATCAAGAACAAGTAGAATGAAATGGATGGGAGTAATGAATTGTAAATATATGCAAACCAAGTAGACCCGAACCACTAGAGTGTCAGTAAAGTACAAAATCTCATACCAATTGCAGCAAAGCCGAAACAAGACCTAAGAAACGGCTAGAATCTGCAACCAAACACTCACGGGCTTCAATTAATAGTGGTGAACCCTGATAAGAACCGAAACCCTCTGAAGTAGACGAAACAGAGCCAAAAAAGACAAATTCGAGCGACCAAAAAACCACGCGCAAACAGCCGAATTGACAAAAGGCTTGACCCGAGCTTGAAATCAATCCAAAACATCAAAGTGGGTTGATTCGAGTCTCTTACACACTGAGTCAGCACCCATGAAGTAGAAATAGGCCATCAATTGAAGCAGAAAATAGCGCAATCGCAATATGCAGGAGAAAACCCTAGCGGCGCCAAAAAATTAAAAATTTGGGAAAAACTATAAAACAATCATTAAAAAATCATAAATCTAGTTTTGGGGACCAGACGAGCATCATGGATTTTTTTTTTTGTGTTTTTTTTTTTTACAGTTTCAAAATCAAAAAAATGAGGAGGAAAAAAAATCAAAAGGAGGAAGAAGGATTGCTAAGAAGTTTTTCTTTCACAGGATCGAGCTCTGATACCATGCTAGAATTATTGCAGAGTGAGTGAAAAAATGAGAAAGAAATATTAAAAGTACAATAATACCCTTAACTTAACAGAATATTATATTAGAAGCAATATGGATCGCAACTTGATTATCACAATACATGTTAATTGGAAACTTTACATCAATAACTCTCTTTAAGAAAGTGTTCCATCCACTTAAGCTCACGTAAAATATAAACCATAGCTCTATACTCTGCCTCTACCCAATATGTTACCAACAATTGTCTATTTTTTACTCTTCCAATTGACTAGATTTCCACTTAGAAATGTAGAATATCACGTAGTAGATTCTATCTGAAGGTGCCTCCCCCAATCTGATTCAGCTAAGGCCTTTACACGCAAGTGACCATTAGCTTTATAATGTAAACCATGATCAGGACGAGCTTTAAGGTACTGTACAATTCTAAGTGCTGCTTCCCAATGTGGAATATGAGGAGCAGAGACATATACACACCAACTTCACCGACGGCAAAAGAGATGTCCGGACGGGTAATGGTATGTTCTACCAAGCAAGCGACAATACTTTCTAGGACTAGATAATAATACCCCTTGATCAATGCATAGCTTGACATTAAGATCTATAGGTGCATGTACTGGTTGTGACCCCAGTAAACCCGTCTTGTCCAAAATATCCAATGCATATTTCCTTTGCAACAGGATAATTGCATCCTTAGATCGAGCTATCTCAATAACTAAGAAGTACCTAAGTTTGCCCAAGTTTTTAATGTGAATCTGACTTTGAAGAAAGGTCTTCAACTCATCAATATCTTTCTCATCACTTCCAGTATTGATAATGTCATCAACATAAACGATCAACAATATTTTCCCTTTTTTAGGTGTAAGAGAAAGCATAATGATTTGATTGGTTGGGACACATTCCAACTGCATCCTTAAAATTTTCAAACCAAGCTATAGGAGATTGCTTAAGACCATAAATTGCCTTCCGAAGACTGCAAATTTGAGTAATCTCCCCCAAAGAAACAAACTCAGGTGGTTACCTCATGTAAATTTCTTCATACATATCACCATGTAAGAACCCATTTTTGATGTCTAACTAAAATAAGGGCCACCCATGGTTGGTTGCAAGAGAGATGAGAATTCGAACAGAAGCAATTTTGGCAATTGGTAAAAAATTCTCAGTACAGTCTATACCATATGTATGAGTATACCCTTGGCGACTAGACAAGCCTTGAGAGTTCAACTGAACAATCAGGATTATATTTCACTGTGAAGACCCAAAGACAACCAACAGGTGATTTCCCAAATGGAAGACGTACCAAATGCCAACTACCATTATGATGAAGAGTAGAAGTCTCTTCCCATAGCTTTCCCTTGCTTGGAAAAGATAAGGCCTCCTAAACAGATTGAGGAGCATAGATAGACAAAACAGTAGTAGTGAATGCACGAATAAATGGAGATAAATAATCATATGAGACAAACTGTGCAATTGGATGGGAAGTACAACTATGTCTACCTTTTCAAAGGGCAATGGCAAGAAAGTCAGTAGCAGCGAGAGGATCTGGAGATAGAGCATGCAACAAATCTCACAACAGCAAAGACGATGCAGTAGAGGGCACTTGTGGAGCTGAGACTCTTATATTTGTGAACATACACACATTTGTAATGGCTTGACTGAAGGAACAAGAGGTGTAGGAATTGAACAAGGAAGACATTGCAAAGGATCGTTGGAGGTAGGGGAAGAAGAAAATAACAACGATTCATTAAAGGTAATATTAGCACACACAAAATGATGGCAAAGAGTGGGCGAATAAACTTGTTTCCCTTTTAAGTTCGAGAATATCCAAGAAAAATACACTTGATTGAGCAAAGATCTAACTTGTCTCGGCCGAGATTCAACACATGAACTTAACAGGTACACCCAAAAAAGCTTAAGAGGGAAGGAGAAAGGGGGATGAATAAGACACAATATCGGAATTTGACCATCCAAAATTGCAGAAAGCATACGGTTTAGAAAATAACATGTAGCAAGCACAACATCATTGCCATTTGGAATAAAAATCTCCAATAAACGGCGCAGCTTGTGTCCAACGCCATTCTATTAAGGAGTACGAGAACAAGAAGACTGCTGAATAATACCATAATCATAAAAAAAATCTAGATACAAATGTAAGAAAGTATTCACTAGCATTATCTGAGCGAAAAACACGAATGGACGAATGGATGCATCAAATTGAGTTTTTATTTCCAAATAAAAAAATTTAAAAATTGAGTACAACTTTGATTTATCTGTCATAAGATAAAGATATGTTACTCTAGAGTAATCATGAATGAAAATCATAAAGTCCCGAAATCTTGAGGAAGACTTGATATGCGTAGGACTCCAAATATTTGCAAGGACTCCAAATATTTGCAAGGACTAAGTGAAACAGACTAGACCCACGACTTTCAACTCGCGGTGAAAAACATACTCGTTGATGTTTACTAAACCGACAAACTTTACAAGGCAAAGACTCAATAAAACCATAAGAAGGTATCACCGGCTTTAGGTTTTGGAGGGAAGGATGACCCTGATGACAATGGTATTGGGAAAGATGGACAGAAGATTGAAGTGCCAAGGAATTAGAGGAGTCATAATCTGCATAGTAATAAAGTCCGTTTCTCTCATGCCCCCGCCACCAACTTCTTTCCCATCTCGAGATCTTAAAGATCTTGAAAAACACAATAGGTGGAAAGAGATTTAGTAAGTTTACTAACAAACATGATACTAAAAGGAATCCAAGAACATATAAAACAAAATCTAAAGAAAGCAAGGAATTAAGAGTAAAAAGTACCCAAACTAGTAATATTAGTCGTGGAACCACCTACCAAGGTGACATTGGAGAATTTGCTGAGAGGAGAAAGTGCTGAAAGCATAGGTTCCATGAACCGGTCATGTAGTCAAAAGCATCAAAATCAATAATCCATGGGTTCTTGGAGACAAGACACACAGTGGAAGCACCTGTCTGGGCTAGGGTAGTAGTGTAGCAATGGAAGAAGATGCTGTTGAAGAAGATTGTCCCGATAATAGACAATTGTACTATTCCTCCGTATTAGAAACCACTTGGTTGGCTGAGCTAGATGGACCAGCCAATGAGGCATCGTCCTCTTTAACACTAGCCTGATGGGTTGGAGGATGACTATGAAGATCCCAATGGTACTCAATAGTATGATTCTCCAAACCACAATAAGCACTCACTTGCGAGGTACGCAAACTCAATAGTATGATTCTCCAAACCACAATAAGCACTCACTTGCGAGGTCTGCAAACTCTTACCTCGATTGCCTTCCCCTTGCTCATAGCCACCACGACCAAAGCCACGACCTCCCCAACTATATTCACAACTATTATGACCGCAACCACCACCAGAGAATTCAACTCTAGGATGGCAACTACTATCCATAATAGTAATTAAGGCAAGATTGATCACTAAATGACCGAGTAGAGAGACTAGGGTTAGATAGAAGCCTGGTCAAGCCGACTAAAACCCTCATTGAGAGAAGGAAAATTTTTAGTACCTAAAATCTAAGAATGAACAATATCTGAGGCAAATTAGAGAGAAATCGAGCAACATGCATAGACTCACGTTGTTGATGCATAGTCTTAAGATTAGTAGAAAAAGGTTGGCAAAGATTGATTTCTTTACATATACCCTTAAACTTGGCATAATACTCATTTAAGGAAGAATCATCCAGACCAAAAGAGAAATAAGTTTGATGAAGATCATAAATACATCAAAGATTATTAACATTGAAATATAGTTTTTGAACATGTTTCAACACACAAGTTTGGTAATTGGTAGTAGGTAAAAATACTATTCCGCAAATTTAAATTTGTGCATCTTCAGCTTTTCAATTAGCATATTTAGGATTAGTATTAGACGAAGGTTCCTCAATCAAGTATTGGTATTGCTTTTCTTCCTTAGAAAATAAATTTCAACTTCCTTAGCCCATTGTATATAGTTACTCTCATTTATTTAAATGGAGGTAATAGGAAAAGGCTCGTATGACTATATAGAATCCTGGGAAATATCATTCTTCAAATCCATGTTGAAACAAAAAAATCGGAACAACAACGAACCAGCACAACACCAATACTGATCGGCTATCACAATGTGTAGGCGAGTAGACAAAATCATGATTTTGGAGGAGGCACTACTGAACCATCAAAGAATGCCCGAACAAAAGATGGGAAAGAGAAAACTAGTAAAAACAAATCTATTTTTTTTCTCGAAATAATCGGGTCAAATAAAAAAGCAAAACAATCCAAGCGTCTGGGTCAATGGCACAAGTTGATTGGTAGAGGAACAAGACAATATGACACCCTTCGGTGCACAAAACTTCGGTGCGACTTCGAATAGGGAATTTGGGTCGGGTCAAATGGGCTCCAACAATGGAGATCGATGTTGTAACAGTATGATAATAGGGAGATCGATGCCATAAGTTAGTTTGAGGAGGACTTCAGTGGTTGACGAGCTTGATTTGATGGCTCGCGAGCTTAATGCGATGATGGTTTGTGATGTATGATGATGGTTGGCGATGGTGGACTTCGATAATAGATTGCAATGATTTTAATGATGGCAATTTTGGTGATGGCGATATCTGTTAAGTTTTTGATTGTTTCGATTCTGGTTTCAATGGAGTATTTTTGGTTTCGGTGATACAAGTTTCGATTTTTGTTGGGTTGTCACCGATAGGCGATGTGGCTCTAATACCATATTAATAAAACTAGGGTTTATTAATTAACCTTAATAGACATCCTTTATATATATATATATATATATATA
>JAOTRH010218196.1:0-10621 GCA_034768845.1 Heliamphora exappendiculata
AAAATAAATAAATAAATAAATAAATAAATATATATATATATATATATATATATCTATTACAAAGAAAAAAAAAAGGATATGTTTGTCACAAGTAATCATAAATTTAAACAATGAAACATTATGAAATAGTTAAAAAGTAGTTAGAATTTATCTAAAAATAAATTCACTAAATAAAATCCTAAATTAATTTTGTTCTTTTTAAAGCTTTAATATCGGTCCCTTAATTAGGGAGTATCACAAACCTTACTTAAGTTCAATCTTAAATTATTATCTATACCAATTCCACATCCACTAAACCCCAATATAGAAGAAGGATTGCACCATAAATAGCTAAAGATAAATTAATTTACAAGATCTTCAGTCTCCCATCGGAAAACAAAAGTTAATCATCGCAATTTGATCCTTATTTATAAGGGGGAGTGGTGACTGCTGGTGATCGTTATTTATAAGGGTTCGGCCTAGAACATGTGCGCGTCACTAATTGGACGTGCCGAGTCGGGCTTGGTGGGTTGGATAGTTTCTTATGCTTTTTTGCAAAAAGTTTAATTATTTAAAATTTTAAATTCCATTATCGTTATTGACCATTGGAATCAGAATGGACTGTTGACATTAAAAATTGGTTCGCGTCTATTGGCGGGCTTAATTGCTTGACTGAACAGATTTCGTAACTATTCAGTCTAATCCGAACATGTATTAATGAAGCTTATATAAAGGAAGACCCTCTACCTATTTTGAGACATCTAGTTCTTGAATTCTCTATCTCATTCTCCTCTTCTTTTGCTTCATGCATGCTGCTGTATTCCAGTGTTTAAGAAAGAGTTCAGGCATAGTTTCTGGTTTTCTGAATTCACAAATTGTTGTGTTGTTTTTATAAGTTGCCGATCGTTGTATCTTAAGATACATACGCTATCAACTTTGAAGTACCGCAACAAAGGCATTTTTGTCTTAAAGAGATTGTGTGAAAAACAAACCTCAATTATTTGCTAAAACAAGTTTTTTTTTTTTAATTTCTTGTAGTTTCAGTTTACTATTTTTTGCCAGTGTTTCTGCTTTCTGGTACACTTCATATTGTTTGCGTCCAGCATTTATAATCTTAGTTATTAACGAGTATTCTTAAAATGCGATAACCTCATAAATATATTTAAAATTCAAAATGAATGGTTATGATTCAACTGTATGTAGTGGAGGCCACACTCTAAATGAATTTAAATAATTTATTTTAAATTTAAAAAAAAATGAGTTTATTTTTTGAATTTATAGTAGGGGTGAACAATAAATTCTATAAACAGAACCATGCAACCGATTTAATTCAATCCAAATTGAAAAATAGATTTATTTAGTTGAGTAGTTTTGTTTGGTTAATAAAAGATAATAAACCGAATAATTTGATTGGTTCATGATTTTAGCAATTTGGAATATATATATATATATATATATATATATATATATATCCTAACATTTACTCCTACCTTTGTCCTTACAAAATATAGGTCAGCTAGCTTAATTAATTCTACATTAAATAGTTAAATATATTTAAAGAGTTCCTTTTAATTGTTATTATTAGAGTGTGAATTTTGCTATAAATAAAGAGATGGTAGTTGGCTTTGTCTTTTCTACCATGCATATGTTAATTGTGCTATATGGAGAGATTTTTTTTTTTTGTATTTTATATATTTAGATTGCTAAATAGAGTGGCTAATCATATGATGCAAATGAAAACTGACAAATTTAACGAAATCAATCCTATTTTTGTGGTTGGTTAGGTTAGGTCCTTTTTTTTCTTTTTTAATTTGGTTCGAATTACAAAATTAATTAATTAATCCAATATATATGGTTTGGGTAAAATTGGAGTCTCCAAATTGAACGAACCTACTCATATACACCCTAACTTGTAGTATTATTGAAATCAAGTCATAAGCCTATGGCCACTTTTTCACACAACCACCCATGTTCTAACACTAGCGTCGTCGTTGTTTAATGACTAACAATTCTGTTTATTTATCTCCAAAAAATCCCATTTTAATTAATTAATATCTTTTTTATTGCTATTCTGGGTTGGAATTTTTTTTTTTTTTTTTTTTTGGTGATTTGGGATGAAAAATGTAATGAACAATAATAATGTTGATAGCAAGAGGGAGTATGATTGCATTTTAGTTTATATGTCTCCTTCACAATAATAATGCCAATTATGGCAATAATTATAAGATTAAGAAATGACAACATATAAAAGGTAAAAGAGTGGAATGTGGAATGATTAACATCATCATCATTTTATTGTGGGAAAATTTGCAAATAATGTGGCATGATCCCATACTTAAAATAAATAAATAAATAACACTTGTTTTAGTGTTTTGGGATCTTAAAATACTGTTATTTTTTTTTATTAATCATAAAATTAGCTATATAATATCACGTGATTTGAACACAAAAAATAAAAAAAATGTAAGCACGAGAGTTATCACTGGTGAGTAAAAAATACAACAATACTACATACATATTTATAAAAATTACCTATAAAAGTATTCATAATTCAAAATGAATGATTTATATTCACTTGGAGTATAGCCTACATCACAACTAGTTTAATTTGAGTCATTCATTTTAAATTAATTATAAATAATTTTATTGGCAACTTTTATAAGTACTTGCCATTTTTTTAAAAAAATTTATCACTGGTATTTTTTATTATTTATTTAATATTTACTCGACCAAAAAAGACCCAAAATTGAAACAAAAAACAAAACAAAAAAAAAGCCGATAAAAAAAAGATAAACTGTGAAAAATAAAAGAGTAAAGTGACGTTGGAATAATAGTAAATCCTTTTATATATTGGAATTATTTCACTATTTTGGTGATTGTGTTATGAAATGTAGTATTTGATGGAAGAAGTAGAGGTCCATGATTTTAATCGCTGGTCCATGGCCCCACCCAATTTGGTGTGGGTGTGGGCACAGAGTCCAGATTTCCAGGAATCAACCTCAATATGTTGTTCCCCAATACTTCAATTCCCATCATAAACCCGTGGCGGCGTGGCCCTACTTCACTCTACACGGATATATATATCGTAACTAAAATTAGTAATTTATAAATTATAATTTATAGTAATTTATTAAAAATTATGATTATTTAGTAAAAATTATAATTTATAGTTAAAATAAAAAAAATAATTATAATTTATAATAAAAATTATAAATATTTAAAAAAATTATAATTTATTGCTAAAATTAAACTCTAATTGGTAATTTTGATTTTTTGACTAAAAATATCAAAAAGTCAAAATTGCTTATTTGGAAAAAAAAAATTAAAAAGTCAAAAAATCAAATCAAAACACAAATTCTCAGATTATTCTATTCAAACTCCTACTACTTATAAAATATAATAATATCCCTTATTTATTACTTATTTATTACTACTATTAATTACATATTATTGTTAATATCACATATATAGAAATGATAAAACTATTCATTTTGAACAAAAATAAAAAAATTAACTTTTTATCTAAACTAATTTCAAAAAAATTAGCTTAAAAGCTGAGTTATCAAATAATCTATTTTAAATTTAATTTAATTTTTTTGACTAAAAATATAAAAAAATAAAAAATTAATTTTTAAATTATTTACCAATCAAAAAAAACTAAAAGTTATAAGTAGTAATTTTCTAAAATACCGCAATATATATTTTGTTTAATGGCAAAAGATAAATTTTTTTGTG
The DNA here is from genome assembly GCA_034768845.1 of Heliamphora exappendiculata. Taxonomy (NCBI): domain Eukaryota; kingdom Viridiplantae; phylum Streptophyta; class Magnoliopsida; order Ericales; family Sarraceniaceae; genus Heliamphora; species Heliamphora exappendiculata. The sequence goes on from JAOTRH010218196.1 coordinate 3,715, forward strand.
AAAAAAAAAAGTTTTTAAATATACCTTTTCGAATATCTAAAAAGTATACTAACTTTTTTTTCATTTTTTTTTAAAAAAAAAATTAAAAATATCTCAATCACTCTTAAATCTTTCTCTCTATGAATTAATATCTATAGGGTTTTGAATTAAAAAGTCAATTGTATTCTTAAAAAATAAAAAAAGAATTATTATTATCTCCGTAACTTAAAAGCAAAAAATAACATGTCAGAAATTTTTACAAAAAAAAAAAAAAAAAAAAAAAAGAACTTATTTTTACACAATTGTATTAGGGCTCTATTTTATGGAGTATGATTTTGTCTCAAAAACTGTTTAGAATTGGAATCTCTCGTTTAGAAAATGAGAAATGAGATTTTTTTTTAAAGAAAAAACTTACAATTTTTTCTTAAGTATAATGATGTTTTAATTTCTTGATTAATTAATTTTTAAAAATTAGACAAGACCACAATATAATAACAAAATTCTTATTTTTATTTATTTTTCTATTGTGATTTGTTTCACTATTTATTTAGGAGTTTATTTCGGTTAAGATTTCTTATTATGCATATGTGAAAATAAAAATAAAAAAAATCTCTTTTTCATATCCGCATTTGTAAAAATAAAAAAGTTCTCATTTTTAAAAAGAAAAGGAAAATTTTTTATTTTTATTTTTATTTTGTATGAAATTTTATATTGTTTTATAGATCCCGTTGAATAGATTTTAAAAATATAAATACTATTAAGAATTAATACATATATCAAGAATTATTCAATTTTAAAATTTAAAAATATAAATTAATTGCATTAAAGTGACCCAACTCTCTTCTTTGTTCTTTGTTCTTTATTTCTTCTCGCTCTTCTCTCCCTTTTCTCTCTTGTCACTAACTCTATCTCTCATATATTTAATGAGATTACGTTGTGCACGAATCACATATAGAGACATTTGGTTTACGAACATTCATTTATTGGTTGCCACATCAGCCAATTAGAGTGAAAGAAATTGGGTGCGTTTGGTTTGAAATAGGCTCAAAACTCATCGTGTAGGTGTTAGACAAAACAATGTTTCCTTTGACTTATTTGTTGATTTTATTTTTAAATTTTATTCTTAATAAAAAATTAATTATTTGGTTTAAACTATTATATTTTTTAAATTACTGAGATGAACCGAGAAAATATTTTTCTACCAAAATATGAAAAAATAAAAAAAGATTAAAAAAAATTAAAAATAAATCAATAAGCCAATAAAAATAACAAAAAGTAAAAATACCTTTTAGCTTCCCTGATTCAAAAATATAAAAAAACAAAATAAACAAAAAATATATATACAAATTAGCCCAATCCACACCAAAATATCTCCCTTGCTGATCCAAAGCTACAAATTTAGCATGATTTTGAAAATGCTCCGCACTAATTTTAGAAATGTAATTCAATCATCTATTACTTATTTTTAATTAATTTATTATTATTTTGTATGGATAATATTCTCAATAAACTTTATAATATGAATAATTTGAATAATTAAGATGGGTTCACTTTAATAATTATAAAAGAAAGTAGAAATGTCTCTATATATTTTGAAAATGAAGGTGATCTAAACTTTTCATATAGTCGCGAAAATCCCATGCTTTATGGATCATTCGTGAATAATTTAAACTCCGCTAGGATATTGATCTTATTTGATGAATTTCGACGAATAGTTTTAAAAATTAAATTTTATAAAAAAAGCATAAAAAGTGTATAATAAAAGTTATTATATTTAAAAAAATATAAAAATATTTTATCTAAAAAGGTAAAAAGGCTAAAATGCTAAATTGCCAAACGAGACCTATGAAACAATTTATTTGGGCATTCATATCTTTAGTATTTCACCACTATTTGAATTTTGGATGTGTTGTTTGAGCACTAAGTGTAGTGGATTTAGTGTTTAATTTTATTTAAGTTTAAACTCTTGAACAATTGGGTTTGATTGGCAAATTTGTTTATTGGTTTATTGGTTTATTTTAGTTATAAACTTGCTTATTTAGCTTATTGACTTATTTTTATTTATTTTTGTATTTTTTAAATTTTTTTAAATATTTTGATTAAAAAAATTTACGTTTTTTACTCGTCTAAATGAGAGGAATTTAAAAAATATAATAGTCTGACTAAATGATGAAAAAAATTCACTAAAAATAAAAAATCAACTTAGTCAAATAAGCAAATAAGTCAATTTATTCATACATGGCCAATATATAAAGCAAATAAGTACCTACATTTATAAACTATTTTCAAAAAATAAATTGATCATTTTGAGTTTTGAATAATATAGTAGTCTAACAAGGCACTAACTAATTTTATTAAAGATATATTTAAAATATTAAATTTGAAAAGAGTTACTAACTAAATTTACTAAGAATATATATTTAATATATTTTTAATAATATTTTAATTTTGTAAGTAAAATTAAAAATATAGAGACATGAGGGAAATATGTGTTTACGGTGCACCTAAGCCATCATTTAATCTAGAATGTCAATGGCACAAAGAGAGAGGATTGCAACCACAAGCTCAGTCCGCATACAATTAGGTGTACGGAAGAATAGTAAGTAATTTAATCTCATATATTTAATAGAGTAGTGCTATCAAGGGCCGAGGCTTAATTTAAAAGCCTACTGATGTGAAGACCTTATGTGGCTGGATGTGTCAAGAATTGTAAAACCCTACTCAATTGCATTCTTTTATTTTTTGCACTAATTTTAAATTTTTCACCATTTTGTTTCAAAAGGAGGTATAAAGGTGTCGTTTGGAATATTCGAGTATTTATTTATTTTATTTTGATTAAAATATAAAAATATATATATATAAAAGATAAAAATAATGTAATAAGCCAAAAAGTTTGATTTTATATTACTTATTTCATCTTTAGTGATTTTTAAAAAAATTTAATTGATTTTTTTTATTCCCCTTATTGAGATAACCTATAAATTTTTTAAAAAATAACCGAAAATTCATTTGTTTGGCCTCTCACTGTAATCAAGTGACTTTTTTCATGTCTTTACACATCTATTTTTTTTTATAAAAAGTTAAAAAGCAAAAAAAATCTACAAAAAAAGTTAAGCCAAACACAAATTAGTTAGAAAAAAAAAAAGAGCACCATTTGCTTAGCATTTCTCAATTATATTGGGCAAGCCCTCTTAATTTCATAGAAAGTTTTCTCATAATATGCCAAATGCATAGGCGATGTTTGGATTTGGAAACACTTCTAAAAATGCTGCCTGAATAGCTTCCCATTGATATTTGGAAACATTTCTAAAAATGCTGCCTGATGTTATTATCGCATTTGGAGAATACCCAAATAACCATACCTTAAATAACCAAACAAACATATATATATATATATATATATATATATTTGCATTCTCATTGGATAATAAACCACAACCCAACAATAATGATTATCCAAGGTGATTGATCCCAACAAATGGTGCAAATGGTATGTCATATTTATTTGTTATTTGTTAAATATGTAAGTGCCAAATAAAATCACATTTCCAATGATTCCTATGTCATTCTAAACATTGGGTCAATCCAAAATACATTTTTTATGTGATATTGCTCATCCACATCAATCATGTAAAAGAAGTTTGAATTTTTATTTTGCATTCGATGAAAATAATAAAGAAAGGCTTCAACACCTCTAACTCCTAGTTTCAATTGTCTTGCTTTAGCGATACAAGTTTAGTGGGCTCATTTTTACCAAATAAAGAATTTTTATATCCATCAGCTTCAACAACAAGTTAACGAAAATTTTTATTTATTGATATGTCAGTCAAGTCATTCAATTTTAGTTTTCTTTTGACATGAGAATCCAAAACTTTATTACATCAGAGGTATCGTACTTTTCATATTCACCGGTTTCAACAAGAAATAAATGAAAATTTTATTTATTAATATGCCAGCCAAGTCATTCAATTCCAATTTTTTTTGGACATGAGAATCCAAAACTATATTACATGGGAAGTGTCATACTTTTTTTGGACTTAACGCATGATTATGATCCAAGTAGGAATGAAAGTGATTACAAAACTTCCTTTATTTTGTACACTAACATTAATCTTTGTAAAAGGCCTTGGATAAAAATAGTGTTTTGCAGTAGATATAGAATTACCAAAGAAAAGTACTTCTGCATTCCATCACCTCCATTCTTTTTACTCATTTTTACTATACCAAAACCCACCTCTTGTGCATATTTATTATAATACTTTCGAACTTCTTCTTCGAACAAAAAGAATCATACCAGGCCTTGGAGTTTGTACTTCGCGTAAATCTCTTGAATCTTGCTTATCCATTTGATCAATATTACCATTTCAACTGTCATGAGCTAATTTTATATCTTTTTCCAAAGCCATTTCACGTTAAAAAAAAAAAAACAAACACAAAATAATAACCACTTTATCATAACTACTAAAAATAAAATGAAAATTATAATTTAAAAAATTAATAACTGTAATTTTGTTATTTCATCTCCAAAGGCTCTACTTTCCATCAGATAATGTTATTTAAATATAAAAAAAAAAAATCATATTTTTCACATCTAAAAATAATTCCTCTACTTTCCAGAGGATCAATGCCGGTTGTGAGTGGTGGGATCGATTAAAAATTAAGTTGAAAGATTTGAAAAATTCAGGAGCTTTCTTCTTATACGTACGAGTGTTCCATTAATTCTTTTATCTCGTTGAAAAATTAAGTTGTTGAAAGATTTGAAAATTTAAGTTGTTGAAAGAGAAGAGGAGGAGAATTGTTGAACAAGTTTACTTGTTGATGATGAGTTCGTCTTCTTCTTCTTCGGTGAAATTGCCGTACGTGTTCTCTTCATTCAGCAACAAAAAAGTTTATTCAAAAATTTTAGACTCTAATTGTCTATTTGGAATAGTTTTTAAACTTAGTTTTTAAGAAGTTTAATTTTTTTGAAAAATAAAAATAAAAAAAGTAAAAGTATTTGGAATAATTTTAAAAAAAATAGATGTTAGAAGAAAAAAAAATAAAAAATAAAAATATTTAGGCTTTTTTTTAGTTGTCTTAAAAGCAGTGCAAGCTTATTATCCCAAATGAGTCAGCTTAAAAGCTGAACTGTTTAGAAAAAATCAACTTTTTTTAGTGATCCCAAACGGTTCCTAAGACTTCTATGAAAGCTGGAAAAAAATAAATAATAAAAAGCTTACGAGGAAGCCAGCAATTTTAGTAGGCCTTTAAATTCGGCCACCCACTCGGCCATATATAATAACATTTTCCAATTTATTAAGGATATTTGAATAATGTTGTCTTGAAATAAGACCTATTAAAATTTGACATTTAGAATGTCTTAATCCTAAAAAAATTAAAAAATAAGATCTGGCACTAAATGTTCCTTATCTAAATATAGCCTTCGCTTGGATATCCGCACAATGGTTGTTTTTCTATAACATGCAAAACTTGCATAAAAAATCATCAAAATGAGATAAAAATTCCATTTTAGTTTTTTTTTTTTTTTTTTTTGGGATTTATTTTCGGTTTTATATTTATAATAATAACAAGGAAAGTAAAAACCTATAAAAGATACAAATAATTCAATATAAAGACAAAAATAAGTTACATAAATTTGACTTAGGCCTCATTTGACAACTTAATTTTAAATTAAATTTTTTTACTTAAAATTACTTTAAGCTAAATAAGCAAAAAATACATTTGATGAATCATTAAAGTAACTTTAAATTAAAAGGCAATAAGCCTCAAGCAACAAGCCAAAAAGTATGGCTTAAAAGGTTTTAAGTTTAAAATTATTATAATTTTTTTAATTTTATTTTTAGATAATTTTATATTCAATATAAATATTAATTAATAGAATTTGACGAGTAAATTTTAAAACTATATCTTTTTATAAAAAATGAATAAGTATAATAAAAGCTGTGATATTTTTAAACAATATAAAAATATATGTAAAAAAATAAAAAAGCTGAAAGACTAAAACCTTTGGGTTGCAAAACGATATTATTTTTCTTTTTAGGCTTTAAGCAAAATCTCAATTTAAAGTCATTTGCCAAATGATGCATATCTATTTTTTCTTTTCATCTTTTCTATTTTTTATCAAAAAATTTTTTTTTTTGATATGGTAATGAAGGTGTCAAGATTGGAATTCAGACTAGTGAACAAACTAAAGAGTTCTTTAACTACTGGAACAGATACTTTGCTCATTAATCAAAATTTTTTATTTATTTTAATTGTCTCAATAAAAATAAATTAATTAATGTGGAATCATATTTTTTCTACTTCTTTGGGGATATATAAGTCATACTCACAAATTAACTATTTCATTAGGTCGTACTTTTTTTTACTTCTTTGGCAATGTATAAGTTCTATTGACAAATTAATTATTTTACTAGGTCTTAATTTTAAATTAATTATTTATATAGACTATTTTACCATTTTTTTTATAGAGAATAAGATATAGATAATAAAGAAGAAATAGAATATTGAAAAAGGGGAAAGGAAAAAAAAGAAAGGTATAGAAATAATAAAGAAGAGAGATATGGAGATAATAAAAAAGAGAGAAATTGTTAAGGAGAAAACAGTAGAGAGAGAGAGAGAGAAATAGAAAAGAATATTTAGTTTGTGTTTTTAAATTTTGTAAATTGTATAACTTTTGTTATATATATATACATATATATATATATATATTGCCTAAAATAAATATATTTTAATAATTTGAGTTGTTTATTTTATTGGTTTATTAATTTATATATTATTATTGTAAAAAATTAAATTAATCGAATATCATTAACTGTCATAACAAATGACATTTATGTTAATAAAAATAAACTGTGATGTTTATTTTATTATTAACACAAATACGATTTATTTTGATAGTTAACGATATTCGATTAATTTAATTTTT